>PNEQ01087469.1:0-67780 GCA_003012365.1 Medauroidea extradentata | reverse complement strand
CATCATGCCGGGTGAGTTGGTCCTCATGTCGCTATGTGTGGTTGTATCTGGTCCAGCTGACATGCATTATGTTTACACAACGAGTTGTTTCTTCTACAACAAATCGTATTAATCCAACTGTTCATTCCGTTGCATGGCCGTAGATGAGCAGGTCTGGACACTCGCCCGGAAACTTGATCCTTTTGTTGTTTGGCTGCAGTTGGCCAAGTTACCGAGTGTGTTGTGCGTCTTTGGCACTGCGATCAGGGTAGTCGGGCTCAAACTCCGCCCACTTTCCTCCCACTTTTTTCCAGTGTTTGCATTATAAAGATAAACAATTTATTAAAAATTATTTTATAAATTTTTGAAATGCTTCCTTCGCTCACAATCCTAAAGCATGGCTCCAGCAATCTTTATTTACCTTTTAATGTAAACACTGGAAAAAAAGTGAGTGGAGTTTGAGCCCGACCGCCCTGATTGCAGCGCCAAAGATGCACAACACTGTCGGTATCTTGGTGAACTGCAGCGAAACCAGAAGGGGGTCGAGCAAAATACGTTGGTAGATAGACGAGTGTCCAGACCTGTTCTTCTACGACCGTGGTCTGTTGTAAGGAATGTCTATGTACAGACAGTCCAGAAACTGCCTCATACTAAGCATACCACTTTATTCCTGGACTAATTTGGGTACGAAAATGTTAGTGGAACTAGTAAAACGTAAATTAAAAAATTAAAAATAAAAACCCCGACTCTAAGTTGGTGAAGAGTTAGGAATCCTGCAGATTCCAGATGATGCTGCAGCATCAGGTCAAGATGTTCATGTTATTGTAATATCATTGAAGTCACTGGAGACTAAATTTCGGATCAATCAGATCAGTAGAAGTTGCACACATCCCTTCAACAACTAGAAAAGCGCTGATGTACTTCAAACGTCTAAACAGAATTTCTTAAAACATAGTCCCCTACAAAAAAAAAACTAAGTCAAGTTCGGTTTATCCGACTAGGAGCTATGATACCACAGACAACACACACATAGATGCACACGTTAAACTTATACCACCACTTATTTGTGTCTGGGGTTAAATATACTGTACAATGACATTTTACCCGCACAATGTGGCAACACAGCACGGAATTAGCATCCTCTGGCGCTCCACAGATACCTTACTATCACGGTTCCGACAATAATTTTATAGGCGCAGGTTCAAATGCCAAATATTCCAAGCATGATTCTATTTTTACTCGATACATAATGTAATACAATACCTGGATGTTCATAGGATAAAGGAACTTTCTACGTGCTGTGTTGCCATATTGAGCCCATCAAATTTCGTCTTGCAATATTTTGCCATTAACATTTTCGTCTCCAATGTAGCCAAAGATTCTCTTAGTTAGCTTATTACACGGCAGCATTTGGACATTCTGTATATAGCACTGCCAACATAATACAGCTGATATCTCTTATTCAGAATAAATATTGTACCTACGATACAATTTTTTCTTAACGTGAGTGTTGCAAACAAACTTAAGTAATTAGTTGTGTTTTTATTTGAAAGTCAACGATATTTTTT
Organism: Medauroidea extradentata; assembly: GCA_003012365.1. Lineage (NCBI taxonomy): Eukaryota > Metazoa > Arthropoda > Insecta > Phasmatodea > Phasmatidae > Medauroidea > Medauroidea extradentata. Next base: position 66,233 of record PNEQ01087469.1, on the reverse strand, counting down.
CCATTTAGATTTTCTTTTTTACAAATCTTAATACTGACATTATATGGTACTTCGTTTTTGTAGCATGGATCATTCTTTTAAGGGGGATTGTCCCCTACCTTAATAGATGTAGCCTTTTTTCTCGATAACTTTTGTTTCAGTGAATTGAATTACATTTTTGGCATGGCATCCTCAAAACTTATTTAATTTTCTGAAACGGTTGCAACCTCAATTTCTTCATTATTTCATAGCATGAAGCGTCTGAGTGAGAGGTCACCCTAACATCGAGGTCTTAAGCGCGGGTGAGGGGTGACATGAGGTGACATGAGATAGGCAATAAATCCAAGGAGGGAAGGATCAATTCCCTGTCGGTATTTATTTGACTGTCTAGTCGAGGAGCTGATGGTGGCCTTGTCTGTGTTGCAGGTCTGAAGACCATCATCAACGCGCTTCTGCACTCGTTCCGCCAACTAGCCGAGGTCATGACGCTCACCATCTTCTGCCTGATGGTCTTCGCCCTGTTCGCACTGCAGGTGTACATGGGCGAGCTGCGTAACAAGTGCGTGAGGATCGTCGAGGGATATAACAACTCCCACCTCGACTGGCACGCGTGAGTACACCTCCACTCTACAATTACCTGTACACTCCACTCTGTTATGTACTCTTCATCATCAGTAGACTGGGTTTAGTTACTTCGACATACTCCATTGCGATATTGATGACAATCTAAGAAAACTAAAGATAATAGAAAGCACACTTCAGTCAAACATGATACATACACAACTTAATATTCCATAAATGGAATCGGGTGAAATAAAACAAGGCAAATAGATTATAATTGAAAACAATAAAAATCAAAAGAAGCCCGGGACTCCACCAAGGCAGACAACCCAGAGTTTGAGGTCTGCTTTGGCAAAGGGACATACAGAAAAAATGTATGACACACAAAATAAAAATAAAATTACGACACACCAATGCGGCGAGATTGAGATTTCGCGAATTCATTCGAGCAGACGCCATATTTCTATCAGCTGTATGTGAGTGACTTCACCGATTGGGCTACATTTCTTGAAACTCATTCTCCCGGACTGTGAACAAATAACACACCTGTGTGAAGATTTCCGTGTGGCCTTGTAACATGTTCAACTTGGCACTCATTGGAGCAGCGATCACTAAACAAGTAGCTAAGTAAAGAGTGTACACAGGACTCTGAGGTCTATCAAGCAGGGCGTTGAACCCAACACATTTCCGGCTGTCTAATTATCAGCCACGTGAAGAGTGAAGAGATTCAAGTCAGCACTCAACATCTAGGTCTTAGCTCTGCTGAGGAGTGACATGATGTGAGTATGACGCACCTCCGGGATTATGATGCGGGTAAAGCGGGAGATCCCCAAGAAAACCCGCCGACCAGCGGCATCGTCCGGCACGATTCCCAACATGCGAAAATCTGGGGACCGACCTCGCCGGGAATCGAACCCGGATATCCTTGGTGGGTGGCGAGTGCCCAACCGGGTCCCAGCAGTATGCGATATTTATGATAGCAAATTTACGTTTTGTTTTAATGTCTTATACCTCACACAGAGACAACATTTACATTTAAAATCAATTGAAAAAGTTTTACGAGGTTTTTTCTCATCCTTGTTATTTAATGAATCAAAATTAATTCGTAAGTATAGTGTATATCACAGTATACGAATTTTATCAGATAAATAATACTACAGCTCCAAAGGCCTTGCAAGTAAAGGAAGGAAGGTACATTGACACGAAGTAAAAATAAGGCGTAGCATTTTTGCACAATTAATGAAGGGAATTATTCCCAAACATAGGTATTAAGTACATTACCTGGCATATGTAAAATAAAAGTGTTTGTACGAGTAATTGACTATCCCTGGCACATCGAGTCAAATTCATTAGACAAAACTTTTTAGACACGTTGCAGATGGCTTTTGTGTTTTGTTATCGTACATATGCCACATAATTAATTTGTATATTAATGGCTCGAGTTTGACTATACTATTGACGGTTTTGAAGAACTTCATACCTTTAAAATGTAGTGTTATACCTTTCTTTCAATGTTTGTTTACGAGGTTTGTATATATATGTCATACGATAATTTTTCAAATTGGTTCGTGAAATTTCACCTTACTGTAACTGGTGAAAAGCTGTAACTTTTCACGTCATAAAAGAAAATAAGTTTTTAATGCAAAAAATAAGGACTATTACCTCACACTCTTGACGTACATTAGTCTATTAATTTTCTAAATGCGGTGTCTTAAAACAGGCGTCTGAACTCAACATTCACGTAACTCAGCAAATTAAACTGTCTCTGTCAAACAACACGAATTTCGATTGTTTCCACAGTTTCGACACATTAATCAATCAAAGGACAGTTTAACGCCACTTGAAGACGTAGATAGCCAACTTTGTAAATCCTTTAAAATATCTCCGACGGCTGGCCCTCTCCTTCTTCAGCAGGGTTCGCTGATGAGCAGAATAATGAGTTCTGGAGCGCGTCTATCGACCGAGGTCTCGATTCCGAGTTTGTTGAGGATCGTCTCGGCGTGATGATGGGCGGAGTTTAGATTGGTGGGAGCAAACATCAGAGAGCGAGAGTCGTGGGTAATGAGAACAAGTAGGACCGCGTAGAACCTCAGCAAACAAACTGCCTCTCTCTATCTCTATATCTCTGTCTCCCGTCTACTGTACTAAACCATGCCATCAACTGCACAATCACCATAGATAGCGGCACGAATGTTTCGCAACAAATTTCGGCCAGAGTTTGCGCCGGTGACTTTACGTGCACATCTGCAGCTCTGACTGCTTCATGGTTATTGGCAGCTTGTGTCAGTGCAGAGACGTCTTTCATTTAAACGTGCCAGTCAGAACAAGGACAACTACAACGCCACACAGTGAAAAAATATTTGTTTCAGACAACGATGTATGCGTACGTTTATGGCGAAACAAGTATGTAACTGACCCACTGAGGTAGCAAAAGGTCTACAGTAAATGATGGCGAGGGGAGTGAAGCCAAGAGGCGGGAGAAGTAGCCACCAAATTTGCCAGCCGCCATACTGCTTTAACCTCAAAAGTACACATCAGACTGGAATTTTTAATTGTAAATGAGTGTATTATGCTCTTTAATAAAAGTTTTAGGTTGAAATCGCAATATTTTAGCCCTGTTTACACACCTCCTAACTAATGTTTCCTCAATTTTTTAATTAGTTGGCTATATTGATACCAGTCACGTCAAGCGTTTGTTTGGTTACAATTCCCGGCGACGTGCTCCATCTGGACCCTTCTAACATCTTTGAATTAGACCCAATAAAATCTTTGTTGCTTTAGCAATATATGAAATATGTCAATTTTTTTTTTTTTTTTTTTTTTTTTTTTTTTTTTTTTTTTTTTTTTTTTTTTTTTTTTTTTTTTTTTTTTTTTTTTTTTTTTTTTTTTTTTTTTTTTTTTTTTTTTTTTTTTTTTTTTTTTTTAGATAACTAAACCTCAGTGGCAAGAAAATATTTGGTTGATTCAAATTTCCCACCCTTGTTTCGCCATGTTCAAACAAGCACACGGTTGAATGTGCCAAACAATTTTCTCTATGCACATATCTGTAATTTGAAAATAGAACCCCAAGACTCTAAGAGTTAAAACCTCTAATTACTGGCCACAAAGTAGACATACTGCTGTGAACGTGAGTCATGGAAACAAACTGGGACAAAATTATCTTCGCAAAAAAAAACGTGCCTCTACCCACTTAACAACTAGGTACTGTGGTTAAAAGGACAACTCATGAATTGTCTTTATTTGTATAAAACTTATTAAAATAAATATATGCTGAATGTACAGTAACATTACTATTTAAAATTGTAGTTACGTTAACATTTTTTTTAGAATTGTTAGGTTCATAATTTATGATTTAAAATAATCGGCGATTGTGTTTTGTATATGCTTAAAACACTCATACTACATTTTAAATAGGCACAAAACATTTGGCGCAGACTGAACATAATTAATTTGGATGAAAAGAAAATGTCGTGAGTTGCAAGTATTCACGGAAGAAATATTGGAGGAAAAATTAAACAACACGACCAGATTCTCAGAATTAAAAATGCTTAGCTGACGTAAAGGATTCTCAAATGTGCTTCCACACAGGAAGTCAAAAGCAACTGACTAATTGAAGATGGAGGAGGTCTCCAAAAATCGGCCTCTCATAGGAAATTGTGCAAGACAGAATTAACGTTATACTTTCCGAACTCTTAAAATCAATAATCAATTCACAAGCCAACTCAAGACCGAAACAAGCTAAATCTTAACTAAATTAGATAGAATAAAGAGATTAGTAAGAAAATGAAGATGTTTCAGGAGTTTAAGATAGCGATGCCGGCTAAACAGATCACTCGAGTTCCAGTTGGGCATAACAACGTAAAAAGGAACTTTTTTTGACTTGTGCACGTTACATATGATACGGAGGACGGGGAAGCGTTCAGATTATTTTTAATGATGTGCTCAGTCACTTTGCTTATACATTAATGTTGACATTTAATAGACGTGAAAAATTTTTAATATTCTTTTATTAACAGGCCCAATAGGAACTTACCGTAAACGCGGGAGCGCGTCGTCTGATCTAAAAGTGTTTTGCTCTTAAATATATTTTCCATATATTACACTCAAATATGCGTTTGCCCTTAAGGCGTTTGCCGTAAAGTCGTTTGTCCTGAAGTCGTTTGCCCTAACGCAGTGTGCCCTAAAGTAGTTTGCCCTAACGTCGTTTGCCATAAAGTGTTTGTCTGAAACGTTTGTCTTCTCTGCAAAATAACTTGAATCCAAGTCTACATTCATTTACCCTAACATCGTGGGCACTTAAAGCGTTCGCTCTAAAGTTGTTTTCCTTACACTTTAGGGCAAACGACGTGTACCCGCAACTGCAATCAGATGAACAAATGTAAAAAAAAAAAAATCTTCGACTGATTGTGGCCTACATTTACATTCAATGTTAAAATACTATGCTTGTACAGTAGCGGAAGATAAATTAAATTGACGCTGCAATCGCAAATTTTGCACTTTTCTCCTAAAAAAATATCGAAAAATAAAATAATTCGACACTTACGCTCGGCTTTTATTATACCCGTTATAACAATACAGGTTGGGCTTTCACCAAAGCGTATTCGCGACATTTTCCAGTCCGTACCAATTAGCGACTAGAATACGCTTGCTTCAAACGGGCCACTGGGTCCCTACCCATATGCATACTCTGCGTCACGGCTTGCTAGCCCGTCGCCTGGGTGGTGGGCTGTACCGCAATACAACGCCGTACTGCGGGCCGGACGTCCCTACTACAGCAGGGGTATTCATGAGCCAGGTTCCGGCCACTAATTGGCTACGGCTCACGCCCAACGCCTTCCCCTCCCCCTTTCTCTTGCTTCTTCACTGATTCTATAATAACTGAGGATCGCTCTTGAAGAGCCGCGCCTAACACGATCCATAAAAAGTGTTAACCCTCAAAAAGCGTTTTTTCTTTATTCTCGCAAAGCTTCGATTAATTAATAACGACACATAATTTTTATTTTATTCAGGAGCAAGTACATTTGCATGTGATTTATAAATACATAAAACAATTGTGATTTTGGATTTATATTTAATGAAAAAACTATAGTGCGAATAATTGTTGATATAAAATGAAGTGCCCAACTCATTCATTCACTCATTAACGCACAGCCCAAACCGCTGGACCTATAAACGTGAAATTTTCAGCCTAGATCCCCCTCAAGGCATAGGCAACCACTAAGGAAGGATTTTTCAAAAATCGAAAATTAAAGGAGTGAAAAGGGGCAAACCACGTTTTCGCGAAATTATCGATAACTCTCTAACCTGTTCATATTTTTACTTCAGCGCATTGCCTAAGAAAACGCATATTTCATATTTTTTCGATTTTTTTGAATATGCAAATTAAGGGGGATAAAAGCCGTTACATGTGTTTTCAGTAAATAATCTATTTCCCTTAAACCACCTAAGATATCGAGGTGATCCGTACTTTTGAATGGTGCTAATGTAAAAGTCTAAAAATTTGTTTTTGATTTTTCAAATATTGTCCTTGAAAGCCGATAAAAAATGAAACGTGTTTTCAATTAATCATCTGTATCTCCTGAACCATTTGAGATTTCAAGGGGGTTTTTGCTTTAAAATGAAGCTTACGTAAATACGTAGTAAGTAATTACAGGACTCTTATATATTCGTTATTGAAATCTAGTAAAAAAATAAAATGTGTTTCCAAGTAATCACCCTTACCTCCCAAACCATTTGAGTTATCGTGGTGGTATTTGCTTTTAAATAAGGCTTACGTAAATATCTAAAAGCGGAACTCGAAAATTAAGTGGGTGAAAACTGGACAGTTATTTTTTTGGAGATAATGAAACTAACTTGACGAGAAATCGACATGCTCTTTTTTTAAAGTTTGCGCACGTAATTGTATAAAAACTATTTTAAGGTCTTTCGCAAATTAAAGATATACAGAGAATATAGTAACACTATCAATTAATACGTAATTAAAAGTTAGTTACTCTTTCTATAGGACTCGCGGCCGATGCCGAAACGGGACAGCAAACAGTTGATATAATCTAGCCCCAACGAAACATTATGGCACACTTCTATATGCATTTACCCTAGATTAAGGAACTTGTAGGCAAAATAATTGTTTGATTAACTATATACTGAACATTTACAGTTTTATTAAATATGTAAATATATTTATAGCACTTTAATTTGACAAATAATTGTGTGTAATTTTTTTAATTATTTTTCACTTGTGTTACACAGCCATCGATGACATACTAATACACAGCCATCGATGACATACTAAAATGCGTTAAACATTTTGAAACTTAAGACGCTTGAACATAGTTATGTTGTCCTGGGAACGAGGTAAGGGTGGTATCAGTTGGAAGCAGGGGTGTCCAGTGCTGAGTATACCTTCAATATGGCTCAGCCAGCATCAGTGTCGAGATTGTGCTAAGGTCTGGGCATTATACTATTATATCGCCAGCTAATGGGTGCTATAAGCTGCTTTGTCTGACACCGGCCACCTCCAGACACCTCCCCCTACTTACTTCCTCAATCCTCCCCTCCCCATCACTGATTCAACCCCACCCCTTCACTGACTCCTCCCCTCCTTTGTACTGACTTCTCGCCAAGCAGGACACAATGTCCCGGGGGGAGGGAGGAGGACAAGCTCATCACGTCAGATCATGACGTCACTCTGATGGCGAGCCCTTGTAACGGCCATTAAGTGCAGAGACATTAAGAGACGGTTTTCCGAATTCAAATTTCCGCGTTCTACGCGTGAAAATAGCGGAGTGTTAAGAGCCAGTGTACCACGCACGACGGGAAACACATCGCCTGTATTCACAGCGCGCCAAACTGGAGTGCAAGGTTTTTCGTAGAACCCTTTCCTCTGAGGGACTTAAATTTTAGAATGTTTGAAGTAAAGGCTAGTGTATGCATCTCGTTTTACACTTTACGGATCCAAATGGTATGTTCGGACTTACAGCAGTTTAAAATATTACGTTTTTAACCGTTTCTAGAGGCCCCAAAGTCATGTATCCGACAAGAATGCTGATTATGAAAATTATAGGAATGTTATTTAAAGAATGCGATATTTTTGTAGATGAACGCAATATCAATAAGGCAAACGGATTCGCGTTAAAAAAGAGTAGGCATGACACGCTGCAACAGTGTCCATGCGCCAGGTGAGGATTTCTGATTAAATTCAATTAGTCTTGGTTTGGATACATTTTGTAGTACGCATTGTGATTGAAGTGTATTTTACATGCGTAGAAGTACGTAATATGGCACGTAAGTATCTTACAGTTATATTAATTACGATATGATTTATGAACGTTATATTTTCTTAACACTGACACGATGCAGTCGACATTTTCAGACAACTATGTGATACCTCTATACAAAAGAGTGAAACAAACATTAAGGACTCCTAGCCAATAATTCTGTGGTTCTCTTACTACGCGCCATGGCTGATTCTTCTATCGTTTCATGTATTTTTGAATCACAGACTCCGCATCTATTGACCATGTTCACGTTACTGGAAGATTTACGTTGGTCCTGTGGTCAGACCACTCGCTTTTAACATCATGATCTGGATTTTGTTCCTAATTGTGGCTAATTTGAATTTTGAACTTTGGTAACGTGCCATGGTCCTGAAAGATTTTCTTCGGGGTGCTGTAGTTCCCTCAGTAACTTCATTCTACAGCTGCTATGTCGTCTCCTCGTGTTAACCTTACAAGTTAGATACCTACAAGTTAATCGCTCTACGAATCTTTATTTTCCACTTGATAATGTGTCTGTTGGGATGGTTTCAAAACTTGTAATGTACACTGAAATAAGAGTGCAGTTGTAGGTACCATACTTCTGTTAAAATATGGACAGCAGAACAGTTTGGTTGGTGGTACTACTCTGAACAGTTCCTTCAACAATCTGTTTTGTAGAAGAAATAAAGAACCTTGTTGATTTTACAAAATAGATGGTAACTTCTACAAAACAGATTGTTGAAGGATCTGTCCAGAGTAGTACCGACAAACAAACTGTTTTGTTGTCCCTATTTTAACACAAGTATGGTACCTACAACCATACTCTTTTTTCCAGTGTACATATGCCCTAAAATAAAGTCACGTATACCATGCTGACCGTTAAAGAAAGTAGCACGCTATTCATTGGTTGGATTCACCTATTTCTCGTAAAAATATTCCGCAGCAAGCTGTAGTTGAATACAACAATATCCCGGCTCAATATCCTTAATTGGCCTAGTTCATCTATTACGGGTTTTAAAGAATTTATTGGAATCATACGTATTCACTATCGGTGCAAACAAGATGAGATTAATCCAGTAAAGTAGGAATTATCTTTGCACAATGACTTGTGGCCAATCACTAAAGAGCGATAGGAAGTTATGTACAGATAGTATTGAAGCCAACTATGCGCTTAAAATTTGTAGGTAGTCCTATGAATGACGTTTTACTTTGCAGTCTTAACATTTTTTGAAAAGGAAAAAAGTGATGCACACCGTTTTTTACTCTCGAGAATATTACACGAGCACATAATTTAACCACATTACATCGAGTCAAGAGATAAAATACACATGTACGTCTCAACATTAACTCATTTCCACTTTCACACACTTGTGTGTGTAAATATTTGCGTACCAGAGTAAATTATACCTGCCAGTGCTTAGAAAACTTGCGAATAAACTTCCACGAGCATAACATGAGTAGGTTGCCTGAGTTTTTCCATACTTTAGCAATTTTTTTGAAACAGTTAGTTGCTTAATAGAAACTCTTTTGAAACAACCAAGATATATTTTTGGTTTTAATTATGTTTTACTAAAAATTAAATCGTTTAAATGTTTATTTTAATTAACTCTATTCTTACGAACAAAAATTATTTTTTAAAAATTTTTCGACTACTTTATTTATTTTTATTATATATTTACATTGTTCAGAGTTACCATTATAAAACACACGGTTCTCAATTTTAGAATTCTTATTTTTTTTTTTTTTTCAAATTATGCAACCATCCATACTTTAACTGTTATAATTAATCGTATTCTTAGTATTGTAGAACGTCATAACTTTTTTATAAATAAGAACGTAGTTATATGAAATTTTATAGTTTTATTTCGTAGTTTTATTAGTTGTACTTTTATTTGACAATATTGTACATTTCTCCGGAGATTTATGCCTGTGTAAAAAGAATGAGTATTACAATAACGCTGATACCTTTACGAAAAGTAAATGCTCTTATTTTAAAATATAACTTGGGTGATGTGATGAACTAAAGAGATTTCTGTGCACACAGACTGAAAAAACACAGTTTAGTTAGTAAAATAATCACCTTTTTATTGCATTCCTACAACGTTGATGTACTGTTATATGAGAACGTTTCAAATCCCTTCGTGTTGCCTTCTTCTTACCAAGAGGCTACCTCAAATAAACTCGTTAGTGTAATTGAATTGCATAGATTCCTGTAAGATACATTCAGACGGCGACGCTGAAGTTTAGTAATGTCGTCTGAATTTATTTAATCTAAGCCTTCGAGATGCGTCCTTCGAAATTACTATTGCAACAGTTTTCGTTTTAATTTATTTTCGTAACCTTAATCACTTGAATCACTGTCTTCACTGCTGTCTTTGCTTTCATCGCTCGATTCCAACCCCGAGTAAGATTTCAAAGTCATATAAAGTTTGTCTCCTGTTCTCTGCTTGTAGTCACTTGATCCACTGATCTCGCTGGAATAATCGCTTTCTCCACTTGAACGCTTCATATTTCTTTTTTGCGTTAGAAATTGCATACTCTTCTTATGTTTTGCTACGTTAGAATTGCTGTCTTCGCTTTCTTCACTCGATTCACTTTCCTCGCGTATGTTCGCCTGTTCCTCAAATTTCACAATTTCTGTAGGCATTTCCTCACTGGGAATCATGGGATCATAAAATTTTCCATTTTCTTTTCTTGTTCCCTTTCTTTTGGGTTGGTTTTTGTGTTTCTTCGGATTTTCACTTTCTTTGTCTGATTTCCCTTCTGTTCCACTCGTTTGACGTGTTTCATCTGTTTCGAAAATGTTTTTCGTAGAAATCGTTTTCTGTTTAGAATAATAGTTAATGGACTTGGGCTGTACAGACTCGAATGAGATTTGTGAAGCTTCAGGTTTTTTAACTGCCTCCGGTGTTACTGCACGTGAACTAGCAGCGAGGTTTTCTCGAGAGGTTTTAGGCTCGAAATTACCGTCGGCCTTGCCAGGGTCCACCAGGTGATTAGGGTGAAATGAGTCGTATCTACGTCTTATAGGTTTCGAAGGTATCAACAAGTTGTTTTCTGTCGAAAGTACGTTACGAAGTACACCGAGATTTCTTATTATGCTGTTGACGATATTTTGTAAGAATCCGAACGGTGGGGAATCAGCATATTGAGAAGTTACAGTAACGTCCTGAATAGTTGCAACAGTTGCTAAGGGAGGTTTTCCGCCATTTATTTTTAAGCTGGGGTTGGTTTGTTTTCTGACATCAGTATAGTCTTCTGGTCGGTGACTTTCAACAAGGAATACTTTGTTCATTTCAGGTTTAGTCAGTGGTCTACTAAACGGCACTGGGGTTGTTGTAAGAAGTTTTGCTGGATTTTGTGTAGTGAAATTTCCAAAGAATTTAAAATCGACAGTTTCATAATTTGGAACGTAATTTCGCGATTGTTTAGGACCATTCGATGAATTGTTGTCATGTAAAATTGAACTTGATATCTGACTGTATGTAGGTGGCTTACTTGTGACGAATTTCAAAGAAGCGTTATTTTGGGACGGATTCCTGACTACTGGCTGCTCTGTGATATTCTCATGGATTACAGTAGATGTGAATACAAAACTCGTATTAGGCCGTTCAGTGGCAGGAGAAAACTCATTTTCAGATCCAGGATTGGAATGGGACGGTGGACGAGGCAACTGTTCTGTATGAGCTGTACTTGACATAGGATTACTTAGATGCCCCACAGATACAGAATGAGCTGAATACTTTGACGTTATAGATACTGTGCTGGGTAAAATAATGTCAATTACGCTACTAGAAGTTGTTTTATACCTCAACGAATATTGTAAACGTTCTGCAGAATAATTACCAGTACCAGAGGCAGATGTTAGATTTTTGGGCTGAAGTACAAACGCTGCAGACACTGAGTTTGTCAGATTTTTCTCAGCGAAGTTATTTTTTAACTGATCAGAAGTGCTGTCAGAAAATTTGTCGAATAAAGTACCGTGCGCTTCTCTGGTTGCATTTACAGAGTTGGTACCTTGCAAAGTCTTTTCGTTTTCTACTTTAAAGTCACGTTTAAAATTTCCAGACACATTCGTGAAAAAAATCGTGTGTAAATTTTGCAGTTCAGATGAGACACGAAATCGCGCAGTATATTGAGATGAATCAGGTAGAGATGTGCGAGTCGGAAATGAATTTAAACTGTGATCAGATTCATTTTGTGATGGCAAACTATCCACATGCAAAGACGAATAAAATTCAAGTGAATTATTTTTTGGGTTTTCTAGACTTGCCTCGGTTACAGTTTCTCCACGGTCTATGGTTTTATTAGCTGTGAAGTTATTAAACACATCTTGGCGTGTGTGACTTTGTGAATTAATAGACGCAGTAATGATGTCACTGGGAACAGCTGTGGCAAACTGATGCGTCCAGTTCACACGACTCTGAGGCGGTGGGAATACAGAACTTACGTCCGACTGGTTGGATTTCTCAAATTTATAGATATCTGTTTTTAACACAAAATCCTGAGGATGTGCAGTGGTTGACTTTATTGGCCCGTTAGCAGACTGTTTCAGCGCAGCTTCATCTTCATCAGCAAACAAATCTGAAGAATTGTGAGATGACGTGTTGACGGTTATTGAGCCTGATGCTGGATAAGTAGTTGTGGAATAAAGAGATAAGTACTTAGAATGATTAATTGGTTCATTTACTAAACCCAGCCTATACTCACTGGGAATCGTGATCATGGACTGTGCAGTTATTTCTGTACGGTTTTGTGAATAAACATGTTTGTGGCTGTCAACTAACTGATCAAGAGACATTTCAGTAGAAGAATTAGAAAAATCTGGAACATTGCCAGATAACTCTGCAAAACTTGTAGATGAATCGTTATGAAAAGATAGTAACTGGGTAGGTGAGAATGTAGAACTATCTATATTAAATTTTAAAGATATATTAAGAGACAGACTCCGCGGAGTTGGTAACTGAAATTGAGAATCGAGAGAAGTTTGAGTGATTAAAGTTGCGGGATTCATTCCATACTGACTGGAATGAAATTTTACCGGCTGAAGTGAAAAAGCAGAATAATTTAGTTTAGGTAGAAATTTTGAACCCTTAGTTACATATTCAAGGAGAGTTGACGCTCTCCGAGTCTGTTGGTTTATAGGAACATCTGCGTACTGATGTGGTGGGATTGTTGCCGGGTTATATGGCAAGACGGAACCAATTTGGGAATGTTTATTTGCAGGGCCTATAAAAATGTTGTTAGAAGGAGGGGTTACTGACATAACACGTGAAACTAGCGAGCTTTGGGTCGATGAAAGATTGTAACTGTCTTGATCGTTGTTTTGAAAAGACTTTGTAGGCTCAACAGCAGCCTGTAAAGGACTTCGAGTATTAAGGCTTGTATAAACACCTGTAGGCAGATTTTTTGGAACATTTATAGGCAAAACTGGCAAGACTGAAGTAAACTGAGCTTTTTTGTTAGTTATATTAACTAAACACTGGTCACAAGGAGACGTTATGTCAGGTGATGACTGACTTGGAAAATCAGTAGAACTGTCTGGAGAATAATCAGGATGAATAGATGTAGACTTGGCAGACAAGACTGATGAAATTTGAGTCTGTGTGTTAGTAGAAATATGTGTAATGTTACGTGATATAACTGAAGGAGATATACGAGGTATATTTGAATTGTTATGTGCATTTATCTCAGGTTGTAATACCTGTCTGTATTTTTCTTCGTGCCCCGATAGTTCCGCAGAAATAATAGTACTTTGTGTTGTAATTGGTGGATATGAGTCACTAATTGTGGCTGAATCACTTTTGGTTATGTTTGTCTTACCTACATAACTTACAGATGTGTTATTAGAATCAGGTTGAAATTCTGTGTGGTGTATGTAACGAACATCAGATGTTAAACTTGTATGGTTCCAGCCATCTGCTTCAATGGGTCCTGAAACCTGCTGAACATTCTCGTCGCTCTTTTCTTGAACATGAGCGTTAGTTGTAATCTCAGGTACATTTCTGTGATGAGGAGAAAACCCGTTTTTGTCGTGAGAAAGTGTCTTTAATGACACTTCTTTCTGCGCATCGCCTGTTAATAAGGCAAGTCTTTCAGTTGTAGGCTGATGAATAGATTCAGACGAGTAAGTATTCAAGTGTCCTTGACTGTCCGCGTAACTTTCTACCTGGGTGGAATGAAGATCTGTAACTGCAGTATAAGAGCTTGGAGAATCTTGTGGTGACGTGCCAAACCCAACAATTTTAGAATTCAGTGAAGACAGCGTTGAAGATGCTGCGTATAACTCATCTGACGATTTCGTAGGAACAGTATTGATTGCCTCGTTCAAGTATTCCGTGTAAGATGAAGGCGAAGTCCAAGAAATTGATTGACGGGAAGCATTTTGAACTTTATTAGAAGAATCAGAACTTTTTGGTTCCAAAAAGTAGGCTTCAGATGATGAAGTGGATATTGAAGACCTGGGCATCACGAAAGTGTCAGGGTTTGCAGAAATAGAAGCACGTGATACTATAGGTTCGGCTGGTTTTTGAACACGAGAATTGTACGATTCAGCAGTTGTGTCTGCAAGAACAGCAGGTACTTCTCTGGCGCTGTTGAAGTGAGACGAGAGTAGTCCGTGTGTTGCCGCAGTGGAGGGCGGCTCTTCAAGCGGGGTTGCCGACGTCTCAGGGGCGACGCAGGCCTGCACGTGGGGGAGGAAGGCAAGGCCGGCAGGGCAGACGAGCTGCACCAGGTAGCCATTGCTGCAGTCGTAGTACACAGAAGTGTTGGTCGTGTCGACTACACGTGCTGTCCTGCTAGGACAAGGGCTGGCAGGTTCTCCCAGCGCTCTCCTCAGTACCAGCGACAGTACCATGAAGGTCACCACGCGTAAGCCAACCACACCTGTAGGCAGGACATAGTGCATGATAAAGTTATGATTTATAATTTTTGAAGAAAACTCGTTTGCAACCCTGCTCCCTGAATATTAATTTCTTGACATCAATATATTTTTTCTTGTTTAACTGCGCTTTTCACTTAAAAATAATATATTTGCAGATATATAAATGATTAATTTTGTAAAAGTGTAGCTCTTATGTTACCGAACTCATTTAATACTCTTGACAGCCGGAACTATAACACAGAGGTTGAGTCATAGGCTTTAATTTATCAACACAAATATTTAAAAACTGTTGCGTTTATAAATGAGTTTATTCCAACGGAAAAAGTCATAAAAGTTAACACTTCTACGATGACTTGATTATTTTCGTTTCCTGTGACTTTCGATAGCCCTTGTCTACACCAAAAGCTGTGTGCTGTGATAGAACGCTGAAGTTACTTAATGTCTACGTAAGTTAATAGTTAAGTTTTTTTAATTTTTTTGCTTTAATCGTGTAATACAATTTTAAACTTCACTTAAATTTTAAATATTTTACTTAAAAAAAAATTACCACTAGTGAACATGTTTTGGATTGCGAAAGGACAAAGTATGCAAACGGTGTTATCTCAGATATGTTGTATAATAGAAAATTCACAAAGTTTTTTAGTTTATGTTCGTTTATTGCATGAAGAACTTAGTAGTATGACATACTGTGGCTGTTGATTTATATATTGTTTTAAATTTTTTTAATACTACTTACTAATTTTTGTATTTCTTAAAATTACTGAATTACTAAATGTAGTGTACATCGGTCATACATTTCTAACTATACTTGGTTTCTAAGGTCTACTTTTGTGTCGTAATGTTAAGCTCTAAGAAACTTACACAGTATACTCTTATATTACATAAAATTTTTGTTAAATATTAACCTATTGACAATGTTTCTGACATGAAGTCTCGTGTTACGAAGAGGATGGTTTATTTGTTTCTGCAAAAAACTGTAACAATGTGTAAACATATTGATTCACAGAAACATAGAGTAAAACTGGTAGAAGGGAGACTGACATCACGAGTGTAAAGTATTGATTTTTATTATATAAATTTTACTACGGTTTCCGTAAGTAGTTTTTAGCCCAGTTTATTCCCCATTGATTTGTATTATATCTCTGTAAAAAATTAAATTAAAAATGTAGTCATGAATTTGAATTAAAATGAGTTATAATAGTATTTGAAACTTTATTACAGATAGAATTTTACAGACGTATTATACATTTTGATTCAGCAATTGTAATCATTTAACTTCAAATTGGTTAGTACAGACTCCATTCGTTGATGAACACTTTTATCTCACATTCAAAATAAAAAAAATTCCCCTTTGGTTTGTTGTCAAATACATTTTATTCCCCCCGACCCCCCCAACAAGAATTGACAGATGTCGTTTCCTGCTGTTAAGTATGTTTAAAAGCAATGTAGTATGTTGGGTTTTACGGCATCAGTGATTATTATTAAGAAATTACGACAGTGAAAGTTATGCAAAATATGTTTTTGACAAACTTTGCAGCGTGTTTGCTGTGGAAACTCTACCAAGATCCGAAGTTATATTTGCTCTGGGTTAGGATTCGTCATGAATGTGACAAGTATGGGGAGACACTCAACACTTTACAACTGCGCAGAAGCCTGATTTATTGCTCTAAATATTAGTATTTAGGTGAGCTGATAGTTTAACTAAAGCCAACAAGTTCAGCGTTTAGAAAGGCAAGATTTACATTTTTTGTAAAGAATTTATGATTTATTAAATAGGTCTAAATGCTTGTGTTATTGGTTGCATTCCAAGTGCAAGTGATACATACATGCGAGGTTAAAAGAAGCTTGATTTGCATAGCGAAACTTGTATACAACAACGTCGTGATTAAAACAGGGGAAGTGATTTTGAATCGTGCGCATAATCCCACAGTGTGTATTAAACAATCTCTGTCACGTCCTTTTTTAAAGCTTCTGAATTGTGTAAATATCGCGTTAATGTTAGAATACAACTGAATTGCTCCTTGAAGCATTATATTTGTTCATATTTCTTAGAGACATGAAACTCTTTGAAACTTGAATGATTCGTTTATAAAATTTTGCGAACAATGCGCTGAAAAACGCGAGACCTGTTAGACGAGGCAATGTTATGTGTGGTACGTGACTTCAGCATAATGAACTGTTCACAGAATACTATGCAGTATTCTTTACTTTATCGGCTGTATTCATCTCTGACAACGTTGAATGCTCTGACTAACTCATGGGAAATAAGCTGCAACAAATACAAAACTTAAGTGGAATACTTTTTATATGATTGGCTAAACATGTGAAAATCCTGTCTATGTAAGATTTTACCAATTTACAATTGTTTAATATGTTAAAATAGACTCCATAGCACATTATACAAATTTTCGTTATCTGGAAGTCTCAAGAATGTCAGGAGTGGTTTTGAAGAGTTAACTTCAGTCTGTGTAAGAAAAACTTACGATATGTGAATTCATTTTATATAGGATAAAATTGAATTCTACGTTAAAAATTATAAGTATCAACTTAAATTGAATTTTTTATGATTTTATACAACAATTTTTGTTTCATACGTGTTAAAAAGGTACATTTTCATTATCGTCAGACGTCACTCCAAGGTAAGGACTCGCTTATAACATCACTGTTTCTGGGGTTTCAAATTCTTAACCTACGGAGAGCAGGTAAAAATATTTTACCAGAAAAAATATGCGTTATAGTTAGGTACCAGAATATTTTTAAAAATGCACCAGCTTGCTTCAGTGACACTTCTGTAGCTCTGGCAAATTACCAGTAAAGAGAGGTTTTAATCTCTGAGCGTCTTGTGTTTCCGTCTGCATGTCAGAGCCGTGTGATGTCGCAGTTATCTTATTCTGATTGGCAGATTGAAGTAAGTGATGTCCCTACGTAAGAGCATGCTGTAATTACCACAGGGCAGGACTTAATATATGCATGGAAGCCATTGGAATCAATCTCGTGCACCAACCTTTATCAGAAAATTTCCTGTTGCTTACCACAGTCACTTTTAAGACCATGATGTGCAGCCTAAATAGTCATTGAACTTTATGAGTACATCTGCAACTATACTTTGATCATTAGCCATGTAAATTTGAAATAATACATTTCTAGTTTGTTACATCTAAACGATTCTTGGAAGGGGACAAATTACAAACCTTATAAGTATTTTGACACACGCCATTGCAGCAAATGGATAGTCATAGAATACTAGAGATTATATTCAGGCTAGCAGATACGTAAACAACCAATTGGATTTTGTTGTCAACTGGAAAACATAGAAATACTTATACAACTCCTCAAGTAATTTAATCTGTGAGTTACAAACAACCAAACAAGAAATTAAATCGGCAGAAATGAGCACACAGGCACAGAAAACCAACCAAAGAAAAAAAATAATTTGTTGCTAGGAGACCACGGTTTTCGTATGTGAATTTATTATTTTACTGGCGACAGTTATTGGGTTGTGTTCTTTAGCTTCTCTTGAGGTGCCTCTGCAGCTGTTGTGTCGTCTACAAGCAGCTATTATGTAGTTACTTTGTTTTTTGATTCGCTGTACATTATTGTCTGTAGCTGCGTTTTTGCGTCACTTACTGACATAATTTATTTCGTGGAATAAACGGAGTTATTTATTCTGCTTGATTTGTTTTATGTGCTAGTGTGCTCGTTTGTGTCAATTTAATTTCTTGTTTGGTTGTTTGTATTTCACTGACAGAATTCTTTGCGGAATTGTATATGTTTTCCTATGTTTGAATGTTACAGACAATCCTTTTCATTGTTTACTTATCTGTTTGTCTGTGAGTATTTTGTGGTATTCTCATACACATAATTTGTTGCAATAGCGCATGTCCAAAATACTTCTTTGGTTTGTAACGTTTCTCGTTTGACTGAGCCAATCAGAATACGTCAAATGCTATAATTTATCAGCAATTTTCCTCGTGATAGCAACAGCTAACCATACTTTAGTAAAACTGATACTGTGTAATAAACGGCTTTGTTCATTCAGCGTATGTTCAGCTTTGAAGCATTCAGATGTCCTCGATATTGATTCATTTCTTAGAAAAAGTGACTGGCATTAAATTTCTGCCTTTTCTATCTATCTTCATTACAACACACAAATGTGATACCATTGTTCAGGCAGATCCCACTGTAGTGAGCGAACAAATATCGTTAAGTTCACAAAACACTGTTTTGTAACCACGCAGCTATTTTTGTCACCACACGAGTACTGAAACAAATCTCACTCTTTATTTACTGGTAGTAAGACGATCTAACGACATTGGGTATCAACATACTATTAGAACATTTTTCCTCTGTAAAATTGCAGGGATTGCAAACGACACAAATTATTCGAGATTATTTGTAAAACGTCTTGGTTCCGTTTGAATTTATACGTGTCTGTGATTTTTTTTGTTCAATATTAAAATTCTACAAATTTTTTCTTAATCGAAAGTTCAATCGTAATGTGAAATTGCTTTATAATGTTACAATTCACAGGAAACATCAGCTAGTTAAGGGAATTGGAGTGTAATTTCCTTCAGATATTGACATTGAGGTCCAAGCACTAATGTGAGCAGGGTAAGGAGATAATGTGGATCGCAGGTGCGGGCTAACAGGAGTAACCTGAGAAAACACACACGCCAAATGACGACGTCCGCCACGTTTTCCACGTGATGTGACTGTGTACGAACTGGCCAGGAGTCTTAACTCTGTTCGCCGTGGCGAGATACATGTCATATGTTCACTACACTTTACCAAACTACACTTAGCTTCACTACACTACCTTAAACTACACTTAGCTTCACTACACTACCTTGAACTACACTACATTATACTACACTACAATGTACTATACTAAATTGCACTACACTAAACTACACTACAGTTGAAACTGTGAGTCTACCACTTCACTATAACCACAACTGTAAATCGGGATAGCCAGAAAAGTGACGAGAGTCCGTTAACAGATTAAATTTGAGAGACTATGCGATGACTCAAACGACACAAGGTGTGAGACTGTGGTTGAATGTACGATATGTTGAAGAGAGTATCGGCAGGAAGCTTGAAGGTGCGAGGAGAGAGCTTACACCGGCTCGACAAACACCTCTACCTCCCCCCCCCCCCATATTCCCAGCAAGAGCGTCGTGCAAGGTTGCAGAGGTCAATAAACAAGACAACTTTATAGGCAGCAGTACACAGGAAGACAGTCCACGACACAGAGAGGGAGGATATGTGGGAATTAGAACGTGACAAAGAGAGGAAACGGGGTATCAAGTACTTTTTTTTCGCGCTTTCCAACATGGCGGACATGTTACCCGAGATACGGTGTTTACGGTCCGATCTTCACGCAGTAGGAGAGCTGGCTGGGATCAAGACAAGTCTTAGAACTACCTTCTTTGTTCACACGTCAGCGACAATGGAGTAGTAACCAAATGCCAAGACTAGAATATGCGTCGATAGTAAAATTGTCTTCAACAGCAGAACACTGGCGTGTTTTTAATTATTATTTGTGACTTTAAGAAGTAACCGTGACATATTCTTTATGGAAAGTATGGAGCAGTTATAAAATATTATTTCTAGGTTTTGGTTTACGAATAAAGATGTTACTTTTATTTAAAATAAAGTGGTCCTAAAAGCGTTTTAAAACCACTTTGAGTTTCTCCAAACATATGTAATAAGCATGCTTTACTTTAAAACATTCCGAAGTGACATTTCGTGTGATTTTAATTAGCCTGATAAAGATATTACAGATATTTTTATCAGTATTTCGGACAAATGGGGCGCGTAACACGCTATATTACAGTTCATGCACTAGAAGAGGACTTCTGTCTAGGGCGACGTCTGCCATTGCTGCCAAATGTTGTCAGAGCGTCAGTCATGGCCAATATATGTAACTAGCTATTAATTGCCCGTGACTTCGTTCGCGCGGTTTCCAATGTAATACCTCTTTGAGTCGTTATGTTCAGTCCATCTACTCCAAATTATCTTAAGGAATTCGTATATAAATGTATTTAAGTTTTCATTATATTTTAAAAAGCTAAATTTTTCAAAAGTAAACCAATAATACTAAGGAAAAATTTTTCTTTAATTTTTTTTTGCATTTAAAATTTTATGTAAGAGAAATCATTAATACTATTATAAATATTAAAATTGATAAATTACAGTAAATATATATTTTTATTTTGTAAAAACATTTCTGAAACAAAAGAAGTATGCAAATTCTAAATGATGGATAATAATCGTATAGCTCATTAATCACTGTCTTATAAACATTTCGAAGAAAAAATTATTTCACTATTTTTTTGTTGACCCGTTCTGCTCCTGCCCCTTTTTGCCCCTCCTCCTGTATAAAACGTATTAATTCGCCTTAAACATTCGCTAGCACACGCACAACTCTCTGAAGTTTCATCGCTATTGGAAGGAAGGTATAGGAACACATACATTACAAACAGACACATGCAAACATATAAATAAGTACATAAATAAAATATAAATATATATATTCATTTAATATCGTATGCTACATTGCTAAGTTTGCTTTTGCTTATGAAAAGTATTTAAGCAACTGGAGCTCTGAATACTAAATCATATTGACTCAAAAATAAGAATTAACAAAAAAGTTGATTTCTTTATCGTGAGCACTTATATCTTTCGGAAATATGTTACTTACTACAGTAAAATTGTTGTATTTTGATTACTAAAACGTTTTAGATAAACATTAATGCACACGATGAAGATTTCACCTTTCATTGCTATTTAATAAATTTTTGAGTTAGTATGGTCTGAAATTAAGGTCCCTAATTATTTACAAAGGCCGCGACGGTTCTATCTTTTAACTGAGCTATAAGAGTCTTGCATCAGAGTAAAAACTATCAAAATGGGCATTTTTGCCGTTATATATTTAGACGGAAAATTACATTAGAGGATATTTAGAGTACAGACATGAGAAGCGTTGTTCGTCGCTGCAAGCAGAACATTTTATCTCTGTTGTGCATCATATATTTACATTAATGGAAATAAAACCCATATAGACAGACTGTAGGATTGCTAACACTTCAGCAATGAATTAAGATGACCAAGTTCGACTTTTCTGCGAAAGTAAAATGTTTTTTTTTTTGCACATTAAAACGCGGGGAGATGAAAGTATGGGTATGGAAGATTTTCTGATCGGTTTCTTAAAATTTGAACCGAAAACAAAATTGTATTTGTAATTTTGAGTTACCAATTCAACAATTTTTATTATAAATTTTCACTTGCCAAATTATTTAAATACTTAACTTCCGCTGGTACCAATTTATATCTGGCTACCGCATTAACAAAAGGTTTAATGTTTTGCAAAAAAAGTTCTGTAAATTCACTCAGGGTTCAACAAAATTCGCGTAAGTAGCAGTGTCAAATAAATAATGACGTAACTTTCATGATCTTTGTGCCACTTTCGTAATTTCATGGGGGAAAAATTACAAATGTGCTTCGGAGTATTAAATAATACGTATCCCCACTAACTTGAGATATTCTAAACGAAACTGAAAGCGCGGAATTGTCGTTGAACTAAGCGAAACTTGTACAAACAAAACGCGATCTGATCACTGAAAAAAAAAGCAATAGGGGAACTTTAACTTTCTACATATGTATGTGTGTCTTTACATATTATACATACAGGATACTCACGAAAGTGAGGATCAAACATTGCGAGATGATTTCTTGTAAAAATGAAGCAATGTTACGTAATGAAAGTATTTGACTGGTGCAAATACTAAGAGAGAAATTTGGTATTGAATATTGACGTTGAAAACCAACATTTATTAAACTGAGCGAAATGGCGCAACGGTAACACAATTGTATCGCCTTTGGGTAGACCCAGGATCGATACCCGGCTCCGGCTATTCTGATTACGGTTTTATGTGGTTTCCCGAAATCACTGTAGGGCTAACACTAGGAGGGTTTCTCAACAAAGGCCATGGCCGACTCCTCTCCCAGCTGCTGTCATTGTACCAAGTTGTACGTCACTGTCTGTAATGACCTTGTTGTTGACGAGACGTAAAGGCTACTTATCTTACCGTAACATAACAAACAAAAAGTACGAAGACGTAACAATAACATGATCTGCAATCTGTGAAAAAGTGGTTTCAAATTCCTTTCGAGTTCAGTGAATAATGGGGTTGTTCAAACCATTTTTGGCATATAATTTTTTACCACTGCGTTTTTTTCCTTTTAAAAAACAATTTGTTGAAGATGGCCTCAATTAAGGAAAAAAAAAAAGGTTTCCTTGTCGCAACACCAGCAAGTGAACTGTTTCATAGAAATTGGACGTAGAATAACGTAGAGCGCCACATATAGGCAACACGCGATACACAGTGGTTGGACGACCGCATTATAACGACGGTTAAAGGTACTGGAAAGAAAGATTTTTTTTCACAGACGGTAATATAGTTATTATTAAAAAGCAACCGGAATGTCATTATTTATTTACTCTTACTTTTGGTTATGTTAACAAATGTTGGTATACAATGTATGTTTTCAATCACGAATTTTCCCTTATGATTTTCACCAAGCAAAAACTTGCACTGTACAACTTTTTTACAACGAATATCTAACAAAATTACACATTCATATGCACACACACACAGTCTTCCATTTATAATACTTTAGGAACTGTTAACAAAATTCAGTTGCCGAATTCAATTTTCAAACGCGATTTTGACCATTAAAACTTGCACCAAGGATAAATTGGTATTGTATAACATTACCTCATTTTTACCTGGGATCACCTCATAAAGTTTGTCACATACTTTCATTAACACACTGTGTATATCGCGAGCGGAAGTGACACTAGACACGTGGAGTAACTTTGAGACATTTTTAAACTATTAATTATTTAGCATTTTTGCCAACTGTGCGAGTAAATATTAACGAAATGTCTTGCGGATATCTATTCTTCAACAGCTATCGCAAATGAATATCTTTATTCAGGGCTACCATATATATATATATATATATATATATATATATATATATATATATAATGTTTCGTATCGCATACCAGAGAGTATATGAAAGCACGTGTAGATGCACCTACCTGTTGTAAGAACCATGTTGTCGTCTCCCTCTGTGTGCAGACTTGTGCTGTTAGGACGTCGTCGGGGAGAATAAAGTGCGTCAACATCGCCTTGATAAGGTTGTAATCCCAGTTTCCTGGTAGAAGGTCGATGTGAGAGAGGACAGCTCGGAGCTTGTACCATCCCACTGGGTTGTCTGTATTCGTGTGTGTTGCTTGCAACATAGTAGTGTTCCTCAGGTCAGAGGTGCATCTTCCCGTCGACCAGCTGACTGTCCACATTATCGTCTCTAGTGTCTTTCAACATGATTACTATTCACTTTTTAATGTTTGTGCACGTACAAGTTACTGGCAGGATGTTTATTACCATCTGGCGGCAATGCGAAACGGGAAGCAGTATGTGGAACTCTGCTAAGTGCGTCAAGTGCTAATGTCTGTGATGTTTGGGTGAAGTGGGATAGGTTAAAAAATTGTGTTTTGAGTAAATAAGACAAGAAATATTGGACATGAATTGAGCAAAATGGAATATACTTCCTTTCCTTTAACCTTAAGAATTATATCCTTCCCAGACGTATAATATAACATTTATATCACGCTGTAATGAGTTACTCAAATTTCTCATTTTTTCGTTTTGTACTGTTTTTCCCAAACACCACACATATTATCTTTATGCGTGTACGATTAAATGGGAATCCTGTTCTCATAGTAGTTTCTTATCTATTATATTTTGAATATTTTTGTGCTCCCATAGTGAATATATAAGGATAGCTGTTTTTAACCATTTTAATGGGTCCCTGAACATTATTCCGATAAGCGTTCTGTATATTTAACTACATTGAATCACAGTTCGAAGAGTATTGTCTAATAATACTAAACCTTTTCTATAAATAAGTTGCTTCAGTGATCATCACAATGCCTCGTTAGGCTCAAACTAACGTAAAATATATGTGTATAATTATAGCGGTTATTATTTCCCAAGAAATTCTTGATTTTGACTGTAACAAGTAATAATCAAGCAATATAATAGGTTAAATATCATTATTTTATAAATACCAATACTTGCACATAACAGGAAAAAATAGTGGCCTAGTTTCTACACATTTCTACTGAAATAACAGTATCGTCATCAAGTGCTGTAAATTGAACATACTCATGCATTATTTAGAATCTTAACGTCTTAACTAACTATCAATTTGCCGGCAAGTTTAAAATATTGTACAAATAAATTAGTGATCGCTATACAAATTGTGTTCTCGTTTTATGAGGGGGAGTAAGGCGACATAACCTTGACTGTCAAAATAAAGCTGAATCGTCGTTTGTCCACGTTCAAATCATGTCTACATCTGCGGATAATTTGCACAACTGGGAAGTGTTATGCCTAAGTAGACAATGGACCAATTGCTAGTTCGGTATAAAATATTTTTTTCTGCTTTGAAACAGTCTTACAAAAATTACTTTCTCCTATAATTTGTGGTTAAGATTATTATAATTATAGAATTAATTTACTCTTTGTAAGACTGTTTCAAATCCGAAACTTTTAGAGCATGTTTTACTGATAACATAAATTGGCGCATAGTCTATTGATGTACAAAATTCCTATTCGTAAATTTTGCGAAATTCTTCTGAGCAAGGAGGATGCAAAGTTTTTGGAGACAACAACGTACAGTCATAGAATAAATAAGTTGTAACAGACGTGACAAGAAAATATTTTTCATTGTTGATATCATACCACTTTTCGGAGCGTAAAGGAATGTAGACAATAATATCACGTGAATTTGTAGTGCTTGAGTTACTGTGATTAGTTCGTAAATTAATTAAATATTTAAATAATAAACATGACGATCCGGGGCTCAACATGAGGTAATTACTAACTCTAGTAGAAGCAACATAATAGAGTATTTTAACCATTGTTATTGTATAAGCTGTCGGGGCGTACATGAAAGTAAACAAAGCCACGTGGAATTTGAGACATTTGTTCAAACAATCACTTATATTTCAAGAAATACTGTAATATGTTTGTATCTTATTTAAATATTTTAATTGATAAATGAGACGTTACTCACGTGTATATTTCCTCCCAGATAATAAAATATGCCCTACTAAACTGTTGTCTAACCAAACATGTACGAAATCTCACACTATGACAATCCAAAGAGAAAGTGGGTACGACAAATATCGCGTTTTGTCGCTTCTGCCACTATTTATTTATTCTGTGGTACAGTTTCTTGTAGTACGCAATGACGGTGCTCTGAGAACGGACGACTTGAAGAGAGGCGGAGCTTCAGTCAGGTGTGGGATACAATTCATACCTCCATGGATACCGCAATCGAACATAACCTTCATTTGGGAGTTTAGCTTCACGTGTCCCGGATGAGATGTATGTCAAGAAAAATTATTGTTTGTTTTGAATTTGCCGCTTTTTCGGGTAAACGTTGATCTTATGAATTTGCGTACCTTAGCCATGAAATTAAAACTAATATTTTTTACCCTTGCGTGCAAAGTCTATAAGTCCACAAATTTTTATTTCTGTCATCACCAACATAGAAAATCACCAACTAACTTCAGCATGTTTGTAAACGAGCTTTGTTTCCCCAGTACTGTCCCCCTGCGGTGTGACGTCAGAGGGCGTGTACTTCAAGTCGTCCATTGAATTCCCTTGTGGCATTAGCTGGTCTGCAGTTGACTATAGCATCGGGCAGTGCCTTACTGTAATTCTAACCCAATGAGAGATTGAATTAGAGATTTTGGTCAGCGCTTAACATAGAAGTTTTTAGCGCTGGGAGGGTGACATGAGGTGAGTATAGAGCAGTACCGGAATGAAAGGGCGGGGGAAACGGGAGATCCCCGAGAAAACCCGCCGACCAGCGGCATCGTCCGGCATGATTCCCACATGCGAAAATCCGGGGACCCACCCCGTCGGGAATCGCCTTGGTGGGAGGCGAATGGTCTGACCACTCGGCCACCGCGGCCCTACATTCTAACAAAAACGATACCGCGGCGGTATCAGCTACAACTCACAACACGCTTTGCTCTCCACTACCTTCCAGGGGGCCGATGAAATATCGCTTTTTATGGGTGCAACGCTAAATTTGCGTTTGCGTTGCTTCTGGTTGTGTTGAATTGGAATTAAATACTAAACTACATGCAAAAGAAGACCCATTTTACTTTCTCTACTCTTGCGTTTCGTTGCGTCGGTGCAAATATCAGGTGGCGATATTTAATCGGGGCCTTGGACACCAATTAAGTATCGCCACCTGCTTTCTACACCGACGCAGTGCAAGTGCAGATCAAGTGAAACGGGTCTTCCGTTGCTTGTGAGTATTAATTCCAATGTAAAGTAACTAGAGGCAACACAAGTACAATTTTTGCGTTACACCCATAAAAAGCTATATTTAATCGGTCCTTTGGAGATAAACTTAATGCACTTGTTTCCCAAGAAATTTTGTTGTAGACTCTAGTAAGGATTAAAGACAAGTTTTTATTTTATAGACTAGAATTTATGTCACATTTTACTGCTTGAATTTTTGACTCATTAAATTGTGTGTAAATTTTATTTCACGTTTGAAATTCATTGACTTAGCAACACTCATTTTACACGAAAAGTCGCGCATTAAAAATAACATAGAATTAAGTCATGCTTAGAGAAGGTGATTTATCGCGAGAATGTATTCTGCCAGCGTATTCTGCAAATCACTTTAGTGTCCTGCGTCATGTATTGTTGGCCGACGGTTGTGTGCCCCGATGTAGCCGTTCACAGACGAATCACAGACGTCTAGTAGTAGCGCACCAGAGATATCATTGGTCCAGTCAAATAGTGACTCGCCAGTAACGAAATAAAAGCGTCGGAAATTAATACATTACATTGAAGCCTAGCAAACTGTCAACTTTTTCCGCGATAAATCACCTTCTCTAGTCATGCTTTATCGGTAGAGCCACGATTTTATGGCGAAAAGATTTTTGCAACATTTGGTTTCGATGCGTCATGTGCACACCTGCAGCTCTGCTACATCTTCTGTGGTTGGATGGTTTTACTCTCACTGGCCTTGGCAAATTAGAGACGTACATGCTCACAAAAATCTTATTCTTATTGGTGCAGTCAAATGAGAAACGTGCCTGAACATAGACACGCTGCCAATAACCTTGAAACAGAACTGCCGATGTGCACGAGAGTCACTGAAACAAAGTGGGGCAAAAATCTTTTCGCGACAAAATCGTGGCCCTAGTTATCGAACTAAACTTTGCGTGTACACGTTAGCTCCACGAATCCAAATAATATTATACGTCGCAGGTCGTTCGGAATAAAGCGAGCACTAAAAACTTAAACTTTGAAAAATATCACTAGCCGTTACTGCATATAATTCTACATTAACTTTAGTTACCTTACTGCTTGTATGGTTGGCAGCGAATTTGCCGAATATAGTGTCCAGTAGTTTCCTATTTTAATACAACAATATTTTAAAATAAAATCAATTTAAATCGAAATATACGTGCTTCATATAATTAATATTTTTTTATCAAACTATATATGTTCTTACCAACTACAAAATTTATCATTTACGCGCAAACATCAAGTGACGTGTCCAGAGAGGTTTGTTAGCCGTTACGCGCGGAAAAATACGAAATGGCTGAAAATAGAAATTCACCAGGGCTTTCTTGAGTGTTTACTTTATTCCGAATCGCCTATAACAATGTGACAAGCTAGTTCCACAACATACAGATACTTGGGGGGAAGATAATGCTTTCATGTAAAAAAAAAAAAAAAAAAAGAACTCTTGTAGGGCGCTACACCACCGTTCAAGGACTTCTTTTAACAATTAAAAGATACTTTGAAAGTAAGCACAGTGTAAGTAAGCTCCTAAATGTACAATGTAAGGTAGCACTGGTATTTAAAGTGTAATCACAGATTAAATAGTAATACAGACGTGAAATGACGCGGCGGCTTATTTGATATGGGCGAACTTGGCCTCTTATTGGCTGTCCGAGGTTGTTGATACCAGCCCCGTGTCAGTTTGGCTCCTGCGTGTTACGGCAGGTTTCCTATTGGCCTGGCTGCCGGCTAGTAAGGTACATGACTTGCGTTGATTGGCGGTAGGCGTTTCCGCCATGTTACTGGCCAGCGAAGCCATTTTGCTGGCGTGTGTGACTTGAGTTCGCCGTCCTACCGGCTGTTTCACTTCTGTATTCCTAAATATTCTGTGGTGTAACTAAGCAGTGGTATGTACAGTGTAAGTATTTTCTGGTATGTACAGTGTAAGTATTTTCTGGTATGTACAATGTAATCAAGCACCAGTATAGAAAGTTTAAGTAAGCTATGATATTTACTGTGTAAGTAAGCACTTGTATGTGCAGTGTAAGTAAGTACTGGTATTACAGTGTTACTAAGCACTGGTATTCAGTGTTAGTAAGCACTAGTGTGTATAGTGTAAATAAGCACTGGTATATGCAGTGATGTATCGCAGTAAAATGTTTATTTACTTTTGCACAGTTTCGGTGTGGATATTACGTGTTCAAATATCCCCTGAAATGTACGTGAATAGTCTCTCGGCGCGCCTTGTACAATCTTCTGCAAATTGGGTCCCACAATTCAGAAGAAATATTCATTTTGAAGTGGAACTGGAATAATATGTTTTACTTGCAGTAATAAAGTAAAATTATATGTTTCTGACGGAAATATTTGTCCCCAAATTACAAATTCGCCTGAAATTTTTTTTTCCGATCAAATTAGTTAATTTTGAAAAAACGCTGTATATACAGAAAACTAACTACCAGAGAGTACTCAAAATTTGTAATGCGCCGAGATTGAATTACATTGGCTTACTGTCTAATTAAATGTATACATCTGAGGGATGAATGAGAACATAAATTCGTTGACAGATGATGATTTACGAATGCACATGTTGCGGCGATAACAAAAAATAACTGTAGTATTTCATTAAATTCAGTCATATTTATTTATTAAATATATCTACGTTTTTTAATGATATGAAACATCGTTTTAGGAATTGGTAGTAAACATAAAATAAAATATTTATAGTTAGTAAGAAAGTGTAACCGGAATATACATTTCTGGTTTCAAAGATTATACATTATGGCATAAATTAGTAGCAATAAATGTTAGCCATTATAATCAAGAAACGTATAAATAATTTTGCATCCAAAGTCACATTAGTAAGAGTTTATATTTAAACAGATATATATTTTAAATATGTGTAGTTTTTACAAAACCAATAATTTTATAAATGCAATTAATGTGTTTTAAACGCTCAAGAACTAGCACAATTTAACTGTCGACGTTTGACAGCGGAGTGTAGTTGTGTAATTCGCGAAATAGAAGCTCCAACTTGCAGACGACAGAATGAAATTGTCCCCGTCACGTGCGAGGACAGCGAGAAGCAGAAATGTTAGGAACACGAGAACAAAGTCATGGAGCTTGCCCTGACGTTAATGCCAGATGCAGTACCTGACACATTTACGACTCACTGGACGGGTTTCGCTTAAGTTAATTTGCTTTTCGCCTTCCTTTCTTTGCGAACCTACAAACTAAAGGAGGAAAAGTCACTCTCATATTCACTGAGTTACAATCTCAACTCTTCCACAAAGCTCGCAGTTGTGACAGAACTCGTTATTGTGATTTACCAGCACCAAGATAAAATTAAGTCATGTTCTAGAACGTATGCAGATAATTCTCGTTTTTTTTTACATAAAAGCCTCGCGGATATGTTAAATGTAGAATAAAAACAATTCCGAAACCAATTTATCTACCCTGGGCTTCAATAAGAGAGTTCCTTGACCTTGGTTTTCTTGCCCACGTTAAGTTATGAAGTATTTTATCCAATTACTAAAAACAGTTTCAGCAGGTAAAGTTCTTGCATTTATCTTAAATTAGAGTAATAAAATGAATAATGCATTTTTATTTTTTTTATTCTGTAGTAATTATTTGTGGTCCAAGACTTACTTTCCAATTTTTTTTACTTTGAATTTTAAGTTGGTAACATAAGAAAGTTTATACAGTATAAACAGGGAGAGAGAAACAGAGAAGAAATGCGCAAATAGAAAATTGCGTTGAAATTCACTAATATATTGCAGTTACATATAGAGTCACTTAATAATTTTTTTTTTCGCTTTTTACCCCCTTCGCCCTCACAGACACACACGGAACGGGTTTACAGACTCGTATTTTTTTCCGCAGTGCATAATAGTCGGAATCTTTCCATTTACAGACAGAAATTGTTACCGAGTCATTTGAAGCAGTAAATATTCTTTTTACGAACGCTGACGACAATGCAGGAAAATACTATGGCAACCCCAGAAAAAGAATGTCCTTCCTACATGGGACCGTAAATACCTTAAAATAATATTTTTGTCACCTTCTCCTTGGGCAAAAGCCCTTGTATGTGCAGAGACATATTTACTGCATGGGGCGGATAAATTATATCTTCACATACGCCATAATAGTAGGCCTACTTAAATTTCCTTTCGAAATGAACGAACTTACGTCATCGCCCAGTCACACACGTTCTCGTCTAGCAGAAACACATGCCAGTGAGTGGTTTTTAGAGCCTGCAGATGTACATCTGATGAGACTATGAGACGTAGAACCGTCTCTGAAGTAGAAACGAACATGACATTACAATACGAGAAAGGAATACAAGCGATTTTCCAATCTCCTGTCCGTATTTGGGAATTCAACTTCAGAAACCACCCCCGTTAGAGGTGAGAATCGGTCGGAGACCAATAGCTGGTATCTGTCATGTTCAAGAGTACATCTTTAGGACGTGTGAGCTCCGCACAATACACCACCCGCTACGGTGGTGATATAGCATTTCTTATCCTATACCGTAAGGCCGTCCAAGGATAAGAATAAACGTACTCGTGTTTCGATCTTCTTGGATTTCTTCAGGTAAGGGCAGGTCGCAGATTTCAGCAACTACCTCACGACACGGTTTACAGATTTTCGTAAACTTAGAGGTTGACATGAAAGGTACAAGAAACTTGACACCTTCAATAACTTACTGCCAAGAAACACATTTTAACTGCAGATGTGTGTGCTGTAGGACAGACGCTGGAGACTGCCCAAGGTATAAACTGTGGAAGCAAGTCCCCTGCAACTTGAATAAGGAAAGGGAAAGATACTTGAATTCTGAGTCCAATATTTTTACAGTTACTGCAATTAAAGTAGAAATTGAATACTAAAATGATATTTTCTTCTGTACACAACTTACGTAAATATAAAACAAATTCCTGAGCTCCTATTCTACTGTACCATCATGTGTCGCAATGCCTGTTAACTTATCTGGTTACGCCGATCTGCTCGTCTGCTCAGCATTGCCACGCCCCTGAACTTGACTGGACGAAACTTTCGCGAGCGTACGAACAACCACTCGCCAAACTTTGTTGTCACTAAATTTTACGGATATCCCGTTCTAGCCCTCTACTCCATTTTGCCCCCCCCCCCCCCCCCTAAAAAAATTGCTCAGCAGAAACCTTTCAGTGTGCACTTACAACTCACCATTCTTTTTTTTTTTTTACAAATGTTTTGTGTACTCCGGTTTGCCCATTTACCCTGTTTTGCTCTTTCCTCCTCCATTCCCTTACCAAAGAAACATTTATTTTGGTAGAAATCTTCGCGTGCGCACGCAACAACCCCTCATCAAAGATTCGTCGCAATCGAAAGAATGCTATACAACGCATATCTTAAAAACATACATGCATAAATGTATATGCGAATATATTATTAAAAAAAATTTTGTCAGGGAAGTTTTTGCATCTTGCACTTTTGGTACTAATAACGTTCGCGCCACGTGGTGGAAGGATATTTTTACAACGAATAACGAATTCATCGAAGCTGTTTAGTGTGTCGTAAATAAATTTTGCTTTGCCGCGAAGTAAATCTTTAAAAGTATATGTTTCGCGTTGCTCAGATTGTCTTTAAATATAAAAATTATTAGATGAGAGTATAAATTTTTTTGTATCAAAGATGTTAGAACTTAAATATAAAAAAAAAACCGACTCACAGGATACTAAATTTAAAATCGATCAGAGCAGTAGAATTTCTCGCATTCATAAAAACAACCTAGAAAAGAGTTGATGATCTAAAACGGCTGAATATTTCCTTGAATCATAGCTAAGAACACTCTTAATAACGTCACCTTAAAAAAAAAAACTATATCAAAATCGGTCCATTCGTTCAGGAGCTACGATGCCAGACAGACACGTCAAACTTATAACACCAGGGGTTAAAAAGTGACATGATTTTATTGGAGCTTGTCCTTAAAAAAAAATAATACAATTTTTTTACTGCGTTGATTACTGCTGATATATTTTTAATAGCAAATATAGATTTTTTTCGCCTAAAAATGTTTTTCTTTGTGACGGAATTACTTCTCAGTGATTCAGTTCCAAAAGACGTTTTATTCGCTGCCGCAATATTGGTGATTTTTTTTTTAAATTAATTTTCTTATAGGATAGTGCTGTAAATTTGCACGCCATGTTGTTTTGTGTATCTCTTCTAAAGAGTATAAATATGACGAAACTCCAGTTTCACGTAGGTATACTCAATATGTTTGTATTATTGAATAATTTGTTTGCCACTCACCAACTATATATATTGATCCATGCTTCTACCTGGATAGCGTGGCTTTAATAGCTGTCCCGGCACTCTTTCACACAGCCTTCGTTGTATACAAGAGAAACATACAGATGAAGCATGATTTATATTTAGAAATTATGGTTTATCGCGAGACTTGACTGTTTGCTCGATTTCAACGTAAGTTCGGCTTTTACTTGTATGTAGAGTTGTTACCTTATTTGACTGAGCTAATGAAAATCCCGCTGTTTTAATATTTGATGCATATGATTGGCGTGCAGATATCTACGTTGTGTCAGACGTATACCACCCAATCATACGTGTAGCAAGAAACTACAGTGTTTTCTAGGGCATGTTGGTACAAACATTGTTCGCGATATACCGTCATCTCTACGTACCATTAGAGCCACGATTTTATGGTAAATAGATTTTTGCAACATTTAGTTTCGATGCGTCATGTGCACGTCTACAGGTCTGCTACATCGCCCGCAATTGGATAATTTTACTCTCACTTGCCTTGGCAAATTACAGACGTAAAGAGTCACAATAATCTTATTCTGATTGGTGCAGTCAAATGAGAAACGTGTTTGAACAAAGACACGCTGCCAATAACCTTGAAACAGAACTGGCGATGTGCACGTGAGTCACTGAAACAAAGTTGGGCAAAAATCTTTTTGCGACAAAATCGTGGCCCTAGATGGCAAGGAGTGTGATGTTTTGAGACGGAAGGAGAGGAGAACATCCGCCTTATTGATACATGAAAAAAGTAGTTGGTTACCATAGTAACGTTAAGATTAATTCCATTACCGGTTAGAATGAAATTTTGTTTTCTAATAGAGAGTTTGGTACAGTGAAAAATTCTGCCACTAGTTGCAAAACTACAGCTAATGGGGCTCATAAAATACGAGACCGTACTAAAATTTAATTTAACTTGGCTTGGCAAAGAGAAAAATCTTTAATTTGATCTTCAGGTGAAAACTTAAACAGTTTCCGCTTTTATATTATCAGCTTCATGAACTTTACATTCGTGTGAAACCCTTGTCATTGGTCAGTTTACATCCCTTATCGATGTCAGCGCAACAACTTATCGACTTGTATAATTGATATGTGGGTTGTCCAAACATAACCTCATTTCTCACTGCACCTACAGCACGGTCGTAGAAGAACAGGTCTGGACACTCGCCTATCTAACAATGTATTTTGCTTGACTCCCTTGTTGTTTGGTTGTAGTTCGTCAAGTTACCGAGAATGTTGCACTTTTTGGCGCTGTAATACGGGCTGTCGGACTCAAACTCCGCCCACTCTTTTCCATTGTTAACATTATAAAGTAAATAAAGATTTCGGGAGCCATAGTTTAAAATTGTGAGCGATGGAAGTGTTTCATAAATTAAAAAAAAAAAATACGTTTTGATAAATTGCTTATTTTAGTGGGAGGAAAGTGGGCGGAGTTTGAGCTCGACAGCCCGGATTACAGCGCCAAAAATGTATAGCATTATCGGTAACTTGGTAAACTGCAGCCAAAAACAAGAGAATCAAGTTTCCAGGCGAGTGCCAGACCTGATCTTCTACGAATGTTACCTACAAAAACATCTTATGGCACTCCGCCATATTTTTACACGAATAAAAGAGTCAACTTTACCTTAGTATAGGTAAGGTTAATTCTACTACAGGTTAGAAAGATCATTATTTAAAACTTTGGTACTGGGAAATTTCTGCCGCTTGAGCGCTAGTATCGGTAAAGTGTGCAAACTGACCAATCACAGAGCTTTCCTGAATTATAAGTCACAAAAAGTTATTAATTTAAAACGCGAAATTGGTTTATTTTCACTTCAAAAATTAAGTTAAATGACTTCAGTCATTTCCAAACCTGTTTATAGCTAATTTTACTACAGTTTCGTGTTGTTCTGGTCCCGTAGTGATAGCAGCGAGACTATCAGCAGAAATGTTTCCTTTACCAAACTCTCTCATACATTTTCTTTCTAATCTGTAATAGAATTAACCATAGTACGGGTTGCTAGAGCTCCGTTCGTATTTTCTCTTACCTCTGTTGTGTACAGTCTCGTAAGACAGGAGTCTGTCAATCTCACCTTGCCTCTGTCGTCCATATCTCCTCGAAACCTGACAATTGTATAGATCAGCTGTGCTCATGTTCGTCTCGTTATGTTGCAGGTGGGTTTGGGACGAGGACAACTGGTTGATCAACGACAACGGAGATCCTGTTCTGTGCGGTAACACGACAGGATCTAGGTACGTCTCTCTGGCATCTAGGTCTACATCATAGCACCCATGTACGACAACGACAGTCAATCTGGCTTGATTCCACTAAACATTGGTCTGGGGAGATATATTTGAAGGTCCTTTCACACGAGAAAATTATGCTTAAATTTTCTTTCAAAATTATTTAATCCAATTTCTTGGCTTGTCATATGATGCAATGTTGGCGTCATAACCACTGCCTTTTTGTCTGTAAATTGATTAAAAAATTTTCGTATCGAACAGGTTTGATATTTTCTTGAACCAAAATATTTATGAATATAAAAGAGGTTTTCCTAACATTAGTAATTCAAATAGCATACTTACTGTATTTTGTATGATTCAAACTAACTTTAATCAAAATATGTTTAAGGAATTGAGCTTTAAAGAACGCTAATAGACTTAAAATACCTTATAGTGAATTTATTTCACTGTCATAAAACGGTAAATAGATATCTGCTTGAATAGTTATCATTTAAACTGTGGGCTTAATACACAATTTCAATATTTTTACCGGCTCGCTTAAAGTGTATATAACCTCGAGTCAAATCACATAAGTGGATAAAAAAAGTCGAATACTTTCGAAAAATAAAGTCTTTAATGTTAAAGGACAAAATATCTTGACTTTTTCCTACGACGGTGTTGTGATTACATAACAGCAGTGGTGCTATGTAATTACTTTACAATAACAATATTTTGGTAATTCTGAAACTGTACACTTAATTTTTTTTATCTTGGAACTATCAATCAGAGTAGCTTTCAGTATTGATGGATTGATATAAAGTCTAGTTTCAACAAACCATTTTTCAACCGCCTTAAAGTAAGTGTTGAAATTGTCTAAATTTTGACAGTATCATAGGCAAGGCAACAGCAATATAATTGTACATCATCAGCATATATGTGGCACTGGAAGATGTTATTATTTTAGCAAGTAGCTTGAACACAGAAGTAAAAGAACAGGACTAAGCATTGAACCTTGATGCACTCTGGTTCAAACAATGTGACAGATATATGTTAACTTCCCAGCAACAACACTTTGACTCCTCTATGAGAGGTTAGAAGTTAACCAGTTGAAAGAAATTTTACAGAAGTTATTAGTGCACTATAGTTTAGTAAATAAGATAAGTTGGTCAACATTACAATTAGCTTTACTAAATTCTAAAACTATGAGAAGACTAATGATTTTCGTGACAATGGCTTGTGTAATATGTTCAACAATTTTTACAAGAGCACTGCCAGCACGGAAGCCTCTTACGTATTTGTCACGACGTTTAATGAATTCAAGATAACACCTGATTGAACAGTATATATCTACGTACTTCGGACGCTATCGCTATTATTGACATGATACGTTAATAGGTATTTATGGAGGGCTTCGGAGTTTTGGGAATAGGTATAGTGATGTAACTTTCCATGTACTAGTAAATTATGCACATTTGATTGAGGAGCTATAAATACTGCGTAAAGGGAATACAACCGGAGTAAGTCATAATTTCGTAACGCCTATACAAATTCCGTCTGTGTCAACTGCTAAGCTCGCTGCACGAGGAATCGCTTGATTTTAATATTTAAATTTTATGTTACTGAAATTGAATGTCTCGTTCATTAATTATTTTTTAACCGTGCGAAATTCTTAATGTAAGCCATTTAACATTTGCAGCCAAGAGAATGGATGAATTAAAGAAATGCGAGTTCATGTCTGGTTCTTTATCAACCGTGTGTGGCGTAGTTTTATTATTTTTCCCCAAAGCGCACAAATCTCTCCACAACTGTGACGATGAACAGTTAGGTTTTCCCGATTTCTAATGAATGAGCGAAATTTGCATTCCGTACTATTTGCGTGCACCTATTTCTAAGAACACGATATGTGTGAAAGAATATACATAGCCGGTCCTGTATCGCATTCACATAGATATTTCACCCATATTAACGAACGAAATATTTTTGATAAAGTCAAAATATTCCGTTGAGTTGCCCATAATCTTCGCAAGATATGTTTTGAATAATCAAAATTGATCAGAATTACAGCCATAAGTTTGCCAAGAAAATATTTCTGCACCATTATGTTTCAGTGACTTATGAACACATCTGCAGCTCTGCCCCGTGGTTATTAGGAGCGTGTTTATGTTCAGACACGACTCTCATTTTACTGCACCAATCATGATAAGGTTATTGTGACGTCATACGTCTGTGATTGACCAGTAGAAAACCAAGACATATGAGAGTTGAAACATCCAACTACCGACCACTAAGCAGAGATAAAGATGTGCACATAAGGCATTGAAACCAAACGGTGGAAAATCTTTCCGCTACAAAATCGTGGCTTTACTTATGAAGGTTGTTGCAGTTTCACTCTGACGGAGGGTAGACGCCATTACATCGGCGGGTGAATGATATAGGCCGTTCGTGATCAAATGAGTACCTACTCTTGAAAACCATCAAACCTTGAGTAATAATTTTAAAATATTAAAAATATTACCCTCAAATGTTAATTTTTGAGTTAAATGCAATCTATACATTTTGGTTGTTAAGTACGTTGCTTTGTTTACATTTAACTTATGAC
Source organism: Medauroidea extradentata (assembly GCA_003012365.1). Taxonomy (NCBI): domain Eukaryota; kingdom Metazoa; phylum Arthropoda; class Insecta; order Phasmatodea; family Phasmatidae; genus Medauroidea; species Medauroidea extradentata. The sequence continues at coordinate 28,061 of PNEQ01087469.1, read as the reverse complement.
AGCAAAGTATAAACTATCTGAAAAGGAAAAACTACCGTTATTTATGGTTTTAAATGTACTCACTATACCTCGAACCACGTATAGTACGAAATATATAACACTTGACGGCCAGTAACATACTTTCTGTTCTTTGTTTTCCAGGCACTGCCCTCGAGGGTTCTTCTGTGTTCAGGTGGGCGAGAATCCGAACCACGGGTACACAAGCTTCGACAATTTCCTCTGGTCCATGCTCACAACGTTCCAGCTAATCACCCTCGACTATTGGGAAAACGTGTATAATATGGTGAGTCACGATCTCAGAACACTCCAGTAGCAATAATACAATATAAAGTAGTGTTTTAAATGATTTATTTTCATAAAATACTTGCAGAGCCCGGCAAACGTTGTCCTATCAGTGTACTTATAAAATTTATGTTGGTACAATTGTGAATTCCCCCCCCCCCCCCTTTTATACCCTATACGTCATTCGTGGAAGCTAGGTATTGAAGTTGATGTACTACAAATCTTTCTAGTGGCAAGTTGATTACTTAGAGTAAAATTGATAGTATAGAAACGTTCTCCATTGAAAAATACATATATTTGTCAAGTTTCATTGTGCTCGGTCAAACTGTGTCTGAGTATTGATATCATTCATACATACATACCAATAACCATTTATGTGTGTGTGTGTGTGTGTATATATATATATATATATATATATATATATCTTGTACATTTCATTTTCAACTTATTTAGGCTAAACTATAATATTGTAGATTGTAGTTGTTCTTGCTGTGTTGTGTGACTTGAATGAAGATGTAAAAAAATCTTTGGCAATAATAGGCCTGCCTTTGTATTATTTTAATTAAATCATGGTCACGATAAAATATACAGCCTGCACATAAATACTTTAGAGTAATTAAATCTGTTATGATAGCCAACTATATACAAAGTGACCATTTCAGTCTAGGGATATAAAATATGAAAAGAAAGTACATAGGAGCTATAAACGTGTGTACGTATTTTCGATTTTAAATAAAAAAAAATAAAATGTATTATAGCTTGGAAGGGGATGAAGTAAGTTTTCACACTAACCTTGTAAACTTTAGTAAATTTAAAATACGCCACTTCCTTTTTGAGGTTTGTACCCATAGAAACGCAATACCACGAAATACTTGGAATTTTTATCCATGAACGTCTGATCCAGGAACGTCTGATTAAACTTCTAGTATTAACAACAAGTAAAAATTTTTACTATATTTTTAGGTATTACTAACAGGGCAACCTTGTAAGGGTGCATTCAAATAAAATACTTCACAATAAGTTACACCTACCGAAATCGACTCGCACTTAATTAGATTACTATTTAATTATTTCATTCAAGCTGTAAGCATTTTAAACTTACGTTGCTAAGAACTATTGTAAAAATAGATACTTTTTAACTATTCATTTATTATCATTTTAACTGTTGGTAAAATACATATTTTTCTATGACGAAATATATTTCTGTGATCGTAATCAAACAATTACATAATGAGACTTATGGTAAACTAATGATGTTACTTTAGTGAAAGTGTCAATGTCTTGATGCACTTGGTGCATATTAACACAGTGATTTGTCTGTTGCAGGTTCTGGCGTCGTGCGGACCGATGAGCGTCGTATTTTTTACTGTAGTTGTGTTTTTCGGTTCGTTTTATTTAATCAACTTGATGTTGGCTGTGGTAGCTTTAAGTTACGAAGAGGAAGCTGAGATTACACAGGAGGTAAGCTACAATCAATGGTTCCTTTATGAAACTTTGAACTAAAGGGTGAAAATGTTTTAAATGGTCACAAGTATTATTCAGGAGTTGTACGTAAATATTGCGAATCGATTTGTACAAATTAAAACAATTTTTTTTTAAATATCCACCTCCGTTTTGAACGCATGAAATTTTATTGTAACATTTGTTTATGATTTGGTCGTATACAATAATCAGTGATATCAAATATCTTACTATAGGCGGTTCGGGATGAAGTGAGCACTGAAAAATGGTCTGGTAAATTTATACTTTCAACCAATTCGTATATTCCCTCTGGAAACTTCCCTCGATGTTAGTGCGTGTAAGATAAATTGTGCAGTCTGTAGCGATCATTATAGTATTATTTAAAAATATTTACTAATCACATAAAGCACAAGTATGTCGACTTCAGTTGATATAATTTCAGTATTGTTTTATTCAAGTAGGGAAATACGCGGTACTATAATAGGTTATTCGCTGCCAACCATACAAGCAGTAAGGCAACTATAATTAATGTTGAATTATATACGTTATATACTATTCTCTAGTCTGTGTTCACCCGCGTGAGAAAACAGCTTGTTTGTTCTGCGCTAACAAATGCAATGAGGATGTAGTAACCCACTAACGCTCGAGATTGTACAAAGCGTCAGGTAATTCGCGGAAATACGAACATTGCCAAGTGAATCTTATATCTAAACTTAGTATAAAATACTGTATAGTAACAATCAGGGCCATGAACTTTTCGCGAAAATAATTTTGCCACAGTCTGTTTCAGTGCCTTGCCTCCACATCTGCAAGTCTGCTTAGCGGTTATTAGCAGCGTGTCTTTGCGAAGTGACTTTTCTCGTTAGACTGCGCCAACAATAGCAAGGTTTCTGCAATTACTCCTAATTTATCGGGGAGAACCCCAAGACACGTGACAGTTAAAAACGATTTAGTTTGATATTTTCTTAGTTACAGTAACGTGATAAAGTCACTTTTAAGGAGGTTGGTAATCATGTTTTCAACTAGGACACCGTTAGAAGCGAGTCTTCTTTACGTAGATAAACGCATTGGAAAAGTTTTTAATAGTTACACAAGGAAAAATACAATCCGTACCATGCTACAGAGCGGCTCACCCGGCCGGTCCACTAACTCTGACCAAACCTCTTCACATTCCGTCATCTCTACATTCTAGTGCGACCCCTTGTGGTTTGTTTGTGTGCCTAGTGAGATGTCTCACAGTTCTGGCATTTATTTATTAATTTTAACAGGAGAAAAATTCAGCACCGCAGCCATTTTACAATTTCTCGTGCATATTGTTGACTACATACAGGTATAAAAACACAACGATTATAACAAACAATAAGATACATAAAATCTTACGTGCTAAATTACAAAAGTTGTTAACAAAGAAGTCTGTTACATAAAAATATATGAGAGTTTACAAATCGTGAGATATGTTACATAATGCTGAGTTAGTCTCCTGTCATCTTTATATATATTTTTAATTTTTTACGTTTTTTTTTTTTGTTTGGTTTTGGTCTGTCAGTAGGAACTCTCTTGAGCCATACACATACACTACATATTATTGTGTTACTAATATATGTGTGTAACGTGTGTTTGTGACAGGAGAGGCGCAAGGACCTGACAGATCACAGGGACGACTCCACATTCAGCTTCGATCCTTCCAAGATACGTGTGCGCCAGCTGGAGCGTAATAAGCGTAAGAAGCTGGACTCTCGCAAGGGCGTGCTCATATCCTCGTACTCGCGCAAGAAGACACGGCGGAGGAAGCGTGGGCGGGCCGGGGGCGGCGGGGGCGGCGGCTCCGGGGACAACGGCGCCGGTGGGGGCGGGGGAGGCGGCGGGGGCGGCCGCAGTTCCTCGGCTACACCCTCGCCACGACACAGCAGCACGCCGCGACCAGAGGCCCGCCCCCAGACACTGGCCGTGCAGCCGCCCCCCGCCGCCCCCGCCGCCGTCACTGCCCCCCGCACCAACGTCCTAGGTAAGCATCTCTCTTTCTGTCACTCTGCACACCTCTACGTCATGATACCCGGCTACATCTTGGTACAGAAACATTCTAACTAGAGTCACACGAGTGAAGCTTGTTTACATAAAGTTTAAACGAGGGGCTGTACTGAAAAAAGAGCATAGTTGTAGGCATTGAAGGTACCATACTTCTGTTAAAACAGGGACAACAAAACAGTTTGGTTGTCGCTGCTATGTAAACTGTTCCTTCAACAATATATTTTGTAGAGGAAACAAATAGCCTTGTTGCTTTTACACACCATATGGTAACTTCTACAGAACACATCGTTGAAGCAACTGTCCAGAGTAGTACCAACAAACAAACTGTTCTCTTGTCCCTATGTTAACAGAAGTATGGTAACTGCTTCAGTGTGAGATTCACGTTGGTATAAGTCACAAATATGTAGGTCTGTCGTTTTCATTCTTACGATACACATTATTCGAAAGCGTACTTTGTAACACACATTTTACTCTAAAATGAATTTCGGCCATTCATTTGAGTATTGCAAGAAATTTCATTGCATGCATGTGATTACAAAAAAATACGAGAAAACATTATAATTGTCATACACCACTATAAATCTAAGCCACTCAATTATTAATCTCAGTAGACATGTACCGTAAACTTATCGCAGTTACTTTGACCTTGTGGAGTACCTATGGTCCCCATACCATTTTGGTATTTATGTCGTTTACTGTGTAAAGTTTCAAACGTTAATTTCATGGGTCGAATAAATTTCCTTTTAAGCACTCTCTCGGCTCCAATTATGAATTTCATCACTAAAATACCTCAAAACAATTTTTTTAAAATGTGTTAAAGTGACCGCGAAAAGAGAAAGTAAACGCTGTTCACGGAAATTTACTTTCCTATGGGAAGGTTAGCAAATAATAGTTTTCGCCTATAGTTGCGATGTTGTTGATAAGAGGTTAACTTTATACTTTATGTTATTATGATAACTTATGTCATCGTTGAACACTGAAGTTTTCTTTATTTATGCCATCAATAATTTGACCTCATCCCGATTTTCAGCTCAACAATAGGTGGAAAGTTTCCCTGACCAAACTTATGAAATTGACATTTCTAACTTGTGAATGAATTAACCTAACTTACGTTCAGAAAGTGGACCGAGCTACTTGCTTTCGTGTGTCCGACCCACGGTCGTAGAAGAACAGGTCTGGACACTCGCCTGGAAACTTGATCCTCTTGTTGTTCAGCTGCAGTTCACCAAGTTACCGATAAAACTATATATTTTTGGCGCTGTAATCCGGGCGGACGAGCTCAAACTCCGCCCACTTCCCTCCCGCTAAGATAAACAATTTATCAAAACGTATTTTTTTATAAATTTATAAAATACTTCCTTCGTTCACAATTTTAAATTATGACTCCAGAAATTTTTATTTACTTTATAGTATTAGCAATGGGAAAAAGTGGGCAGAGTTTGAGTCCGACCGCCCGGATTACAGCGCCAAAAAGTACAACATTCCCGTTAACTTGGTGAACTACAGCCAAACAACAAGGGGGTCAAACAATATACATTGGTAGATAGGCGAGTGTCCAGACCTGTTCTTCTACGACCGTGGTCCGACCACACAATTTTACTCCTCTGAGGTGATATATCAAACCTGGTCACATGACCGAGCAAATCTATACCTATCTCTAGACAGGTTTGCTTCTGTAAATTCATCGTTGCATTATCTAATCCATCATCTACTGGACACAATAATTAAATAAATCATATTCCACGACCGCTGAGCTGAACGCTTCCTTAGATCATTATATAGTTTTTATTAGCTAGCATATGTTGGTTCCGTCATTTATGTTTCTAACGTACATTTGGTGGAGGTGAATATGACCAAAACCGACATTTTGCCTAGTTTTATCTGTGCTGTAACTGGAGTACCGTAGATAGGATCACGCTGAATTTGTTTTTCTATTGCATATTATAATTATATATGATTGTCTCCTCTGAGGGTTGACCCAAAGGCCGCACAGTATTTTTGAGCACTTTGCGTAGCTGCATGATTCATCCGAGTTATTTTGTCGAATTTGAATGTATGATTTACTTCCTTCTGAACGGCCGATAAACATGTGCTCACACCACCAGCACGGAATGACAAAAATAATATTTCTTTCCGTTAATCTTGTGAAGCCATGCACCAAAGTGAACTACGTGTAATGCTAGGTGTTCTCGTTGGTAATTCAGCTAGAGCGAAAAATTATTGTTATTATTTAACGATTCTAGCTATAAGGGAAGTTTACAAACTAAATTTCAATAATGACATTTGTCCAAAATTCTTCCTTAGTTAGAAAAACTCTTTCACTAGAATGAGTGAGGAATCTACAAGGGCCACGAGTTTTATATGTGTATTTTGTAGTGTAACATGTATTTCGAGGCCTTTGCACGAACCTAGCACCACTATGTGCACTAATGAAAAATCTTCGTGGCAACACCTTAACAAACGATTGGCATAAGCACAGACTGTCTCTTGTGTTTAAAATACTTTTCATCAAATCAGGCGTGGTATTCTTTAAGACTGTGTAGAATATACAGAATGTTCTGTGGTTCTAGCGACATACTTCAAGGGCGTGTCCATCAACTACATAATGTAAAAATGTGCTACGCAGCTTCATTAAGGCGCCCACCTACTGGTCGTGTGTTAGTGTGAGTGAGGCGCGGCGCCAAGGGCGATGTTGACCGGCTCATCTGGTGCGGTATCGCCTCTACCGCAAGACACAGTAAACGGCGAGCAGTGGTATCGTAGATCACTCGCCTGACTGACACGTTCAGTGGCGACCCCATCTTTTTAATGGTGGAAAGTTTTGAGCTAAGTCCATTTCATGCTTCTACAGTAGTTTCCCACGAATACCGCGAGTAGTTTTTCGGATATAACAGTTTGAAAAGCAGTTTTTAGCCATTTTAAAGGGCTCCAAAATTATTTTTTTTAAATTGTCGTGATGCTTTGAAAGTACCTTTCCGTCTCAGTACATTGACACAGTGGACACATGTGGATGAGTTACGTAAAAAACGTATTTACGAACACTTTGCAACGTATTTAAAGCGCGTGGAAGGCGGTGCACTTATAGAGTTACAGGGTAAAATGTGTAGGGAACATAGACAGTTGTAGTTGAGAAATCTGCCGCTGCTGTGACAACAGGGACACAGAAAGTGTCCTTGAAACCACAAGTGTGCCACAGCGTGGCGAGGCGTCGTGACTCTGTGTTGGTGCTAAGATACAAGGCATCGCACAATGCCAGGACAGTTAAGAAGTCGCTTGACCGAAAATTGTTACTGTTTCAAATATTTTAATATTTGTACGGGAAATGGTTTGTTTGTAAACATAAATCGTGGTTATTTTTACTGTAATAAATTTTTTTTAGCTCTTGTAGTTTTTTATAATAGCATATCAAAGTTCAAATTTGCTTAAAACCGTTGTATGATTCAAAGGGAAACCAACTGACTTGCCGGACTGAAAACAATTCTCACAGAATAACAATGTTATAGGCTACAGTGTCTCATATGTAACAACCAAATATTTAAAATTTTTTTATTTAAAAAAAATGTTTTGAAATTTGAAACTGAAACTTGTAAAATTAAATTTTTTTAAGTACAAAAGTGTTTCACTTTTTGGTTCTTTTTTATGGGAGACCTTGTAGCTTACATCGTAATTATTCAGCGTGAATTCAGTTCAGTAAGTCAGTTGGTTTTCCTTTAAAGCAAAAAACCGTTTTAAGCTAATTTGGATTTTGACAAGCCATTACAAGAAAACTATGAAAGCTAAAAATGTTTCATTGCAGTGTAATATAGTCACAATGTTTATCTGCATAACGAACCATGTTTCGTACAAATATAAAAATGTTTTAAGCAATAAATAACGTCCTCTTAAAGGAGCAGAGTACTCGGACATGGTGTTAGTGAATGGATTCTGTAACGGCAGTACAGGTTCACAACTTGAATAGCTGGTGTAAGCCACTACACGTTCTTGTATTCACACTTAATACAATTACTACGCAAGGCTGTATGCGATTTTATTCACCTCCTACCCGCAACTCATTAATATAACTGTGCAGACTATTTTTTAAATTATGATTTATATTCCCAGTGTTCTGAGTAACACTCCCTCACAGCATGTCGTCCGAACCACTGAACTTTCTGTATTGTTTTCCGTCATAAAAACTCTGGAGGCTCTATATTTCGACGTTGCAGTACTTCTCTGAGTAGTATATGTGACATACAAGCAACCCGAGGTAAGAACCTTTGACCTCAAGTTCTTTAGTAAACTCTCGTTTCGACTTCGCAGTCCCGTTCCTACCTGGCAAATACCGTTAACCACGGTAATCGTGCTAAAATAATGAAATTCTCAAATTACTAATTTTAATGATAAGTGTACCAATTGCAACATACGAGAAATTCTTTAAAAACGTTGCAATGGAAAGTAATTAAAATATATTATTTGACAGTATTTTTGTTAAATATAAACTATTATAAAACATATGCTACGAATATTACCTTGGCAGCGTCATGGCAGTATTCGTTTTCAAATTTTTATATCAGTAAGAATTAGTTTTTAAATTAATTCCTCGTATAATGTCTGCAGACGCAAACTACGTATGAGAAGCCTTCATTGAGACAAAAGTTGTTGATTAATGCTGAAAGTATTCTGGTGAATCATATGAACGTAAATTGTAATTGCAATAGTGGCAGCGAACAATGTAGTCTTTAATGGACATGAATAGATGAGTGACATCTAAAGGGATTATTGGTTTTGAAGCAGATTCTATGAGTTGCAATCGCATTATGATGGATGACTGATGATGTACAGTTATTGTCTGCAAGTGTATGATGATAAGTGAGCCGAAGAAGTGAGCATTTCTCATCGATATATTGAACGATCCTGAGAACAATACGTATCGCACACTGGCAACTTCTTTAAGGGCGTTGAACCGGTAAATATTAATTTTTTAATGTTGGTGCCACGCACTGCTCAGCTTTTAAACAACAGATAACGTGTCATTTTCCCAAATAAGAAAAAATTAAGCCAATGGTTTTTGGATAATCACTCATCAAAGTTACGAAACGGCGGTTGCGGTGAACCTAAAATTATAAAAAAAGTAATGAACTTCAAAATTGCAGGAATTGAATGTCAGTGTATCAACGCATTTTGTAACATATTTAAAGAAATGTTAGTTTTGTTAATTTCAGTAACAAACACAATTCAAAGTTATGTAAAATTTTGTTCATATTCTTCAATTTTTATAAGTTTCAAAAATGTATCCATTTGTATTCCCAAAGATGTCTTGAAGTGGAGTGTAGCATTTAGTATCAGTGTGAATTGTCTTGTTTCTGGAAGTAAATTTCTTTTTTCTTTAATTTAGCCACAACCTGACGAACATTATGCGACTATGATAAGTGATTTTTTAATAACTAAGGGACCTATTTTTTCTTTTCATTTAGGGAAATTGCATGTTATCTGGTTTTTAAAAACGAAACAGAGTTAAAATAATTTTTTACGAGAGCAACGTATTTAAAGATTCTGACAACAGCTGAGTTTGAAATGTATTGCAACGAGTTGCTGTTTATAATTCGTTAACTAAACTACTTATTGCGCATTACATTTGTATATCTACGAACATAACACGCTCTTTAAACTACGCACCGTAAGTTTGAATATTCAGCAGGCTTTGTAAAAACTTAGGTTTTAGGACATGTCATAATTGTCTAAAAGCGGATCAGGACATGTGCTGTTTGGACACCATATTTATTAGAAATAATATAATACGGCCTTCACTTAAATTAACTTAAAATTATATATATATATATATTACTTCACTGCACGCTAATAGGGTATCTTACCCATAGCGTTTATAATGATACTACATTCGCCGATCAGTTACACCCTTAGTTTTCCGTCGATATTGTATCTGTCTCTCTCTCTCACACACGCACGCACGTACACACACACTTGCAACAGAAGTCAGTGTGCGTGACAATAATCTTAATAATTAACGGCCTTGGTGGAAGAACGGGTTATTTCACACTTGTAAAATTATTAGAAAATACAAACTAATGATTATTTAACTTAATGATTCCTAATCATTTGCATTCAAGTGTTACGAAAATATTACAAGTATTAAGAAGTTTAAACACACTTTGGAATTTTTCCTTCTTAAATAATTTTTCCTGTTTGTTCCTGACAAGTTCAAATGTGACATGCCCCGTTCTTCCACCAAGGCCTTCAATTCTAATATACATTGGAAGGTTCAATGTAAAAAGTTTGGCAAGGGACAATTTTTGACGCTTGAGCGTTGGTATCGGTGAGGGGTGTGTAAACTGATCAGACAAATCACTAAGCTTTTGTGAACATAAAGTTACACAAAGTTGATAGTTTAATATCCTAAATTAATTTGTTTTTCACTTAAAAATTAAGTACAATCACTGCTCTCTTTACCAAGCTTAGTTAAATTGAATTTTACTATAGTTTCGTATTTCATTACAGCCTTTAGCGATAGCAGCGGCAGAATTTTTTCCTGTTCATAACTATCCCATGATAAAACAGGTTTTCGTTCCATCCTGTAGTATAATTGGTCTTGGCGAGAGGTTGTGTGGTGGGAGGTGTATGTACATATGTGTGTGTATGTATGCATGTGTGCATGTGTGTATGTGTGTAGGTGTGCCTCTGAGAGGACAGCTGCTGTCTTCACGTCAACCCAGCAGCAACAACAGTGAGAACAGGGAGTCCTCGCTGGACGACTCTGGTGTTGTCGACGACCATGAGGAGGGTGACGTCACTTCCGAGGAAGTCACACACATTCCCAACGTCGTGCAGGTAATACACCCTCCCCAGCACCATCATAATATCCATAAACAAACACATAATAAGCACACCATGCAGATCCTTACTGAATTGCAGACGAAAATGTTAATGGGGCAATGTTGTACGACTACGTTTTACGTGTATAATGTGGCAACACTGCACGCAGAAAGTCCCCTCTTGCGCTTCATATCCAGGTATTATTCTGTGTACTTTACCTCGAGTAAACATAGAATCATGTTTGGACTGCTCGATATTTTAACCTGCACCCATAACATGCAGGTCAGAACAGTAGTAATCAGATTAATGCTCGGCGTCAGTTGCCTTGTTGAATTATTTTATTTTTCGTTCTTATGAAATTCTGAAAAAAAAAAAATGTGAAATTTGTTGCTATAATATAAATTCCATTTACCTTGCACTACAATAAAAGCATCGCAGTTGAACTTTTAACGTATATTTAAGCCGTAATTAGTCGAGCAATTTTTTTTTTACATTCTTAATTTGCTCGGCTGATTACGACTTAAATATACGTTAAAAGTTCAACTGCGATGCTTTTATTGTAGTGCAAGGTAAATGGAATTTATATTATAGAAACAAATTTCACATTTTTCTTCTCAGAATTTCATAAGACCGAAAAATAAAATAATGCAGTATGTCGACTGATCCCGAGCCTTAAGTAAGATATCTGTGGAGCGGAAGAGGGAACTAACTTCAGCTACTAAGTCAGGTTACCTTGACTTATTAAAAGTGCCTAAGTTGTATATTATTTTGTCTACTCTATGCCTAATATCACTATCGTATCCACGTGCAATGGTGTAGGGTTAGCACAGTAAAACTAACTTTCACTAAGGATTGTATATGATTGTGTTGCTGATAATAATTTTGAATATTTAGATATGATGCTGGTACTTGTATGGTACACATTTTTCTTAAGAAAATTGCACTTTAAGGGATTAATTATTTACTCAATTCTTAATATAATTTTAATACTGCTGGAATGAACTGCGAGTTATCTGCGATGATCAATAACCCCCGGGGTACTATTGTACCTGACTTGCACGATCGTGTAACGTTTATTACTGTTTGACAGGTTGTTGTGTCATACTATGCGCAGCTCTGACTACACAGGAAGACATTGAAGAAGTATTACAAACTGAACACACTGCAGTTTGCATTGTACGCTGCCATGCAAATAGTGAAAACTAACTGACGAACTCAAATGAAATAATTTTCACTGAAATAAAATGCCATTGGCTACGTAACCTAACGTTTATAAACCCACAATGCAATGATTTTACTATAATAACAAATCGCAAAATTAAGGCAGAAATGTTGAAAATTCAGCAATATCTAAAAAAAATGAAAAAGTTGTTAATAGTGAGTAGCTCATGAAACGTTATTTCACTGTGAATTACTTTGTTTAAATACGTCAACTGGTTTTCACAATTTTAATGGCAGCATAAAATGCAAATTTTGTCTTTGACGTACCGTTATCAGAAAACAATACGAGCTAAAAATTGCTTCGTAAGATGAAACTGCACTAACACATATCGTCTAAAAAACTAATACCATTTCGTAAAGTATAACATGTTTATATTAAACGCACTAGGACACACTTCAATCATTATAACGTGCTGACCCTACGCGATAACGTCATTTTCGGTTATAAGGAGATATTTTCGGACATTATTACCTTGATAAATATGTTCAATTGTGCCTTATATATCTCCCCTATCAACATAAATTACTTGTCCAATGTCAACCAGTGCCTGCATGTACTTAGGTCTACTTGTGTGCTAGGAACATGAGAGTATGTATGTGACACAAGACACCGCCTCTATATAAAACACATGGGGGTAGTACGTGTAAGGTATTGTGATTGGTTGCAATGTTACAGAGGGTGGAGCCTGTGACGGTGACGCTAGGAGCCAACGAGATACGGGTCATCAAGTGTAACGGCGTGTCGCCTGGCCAGGGCGGCAACAAGCAGCACATGTACACTCTACCTTCAGACTACTTGTCACATATAGTTGTCCTAGGTCAGTATTCTCCCTGTAAACATGCTGTCAGGACGGCGGTGGGTTACTTAACGTGCGGTAATACCACAGAACATTGAGGAATACAGAAGTGAAACAGCTGGTAGGACGGCGAACTCAGTCCCACCTACCAGCAACATGGCGGGGACGCCTTCCGTCAATCAACAAAAGACTAGCCGACAGCCAGGCCAATAGGAAGCCTGCCGTGACATGCTGGAGCCAAACAGACACGGGGCTGGTATCAGCAGCCTCGGGCAGCCAATTAGCGGCCAAGTTCGCCCGTATCAAAAGAGCCGCCACGTCATTTCACGTCTGTAATACTATTTATTCTGTGCTAATACCTTACATATAACTGGGTATAGAATGGTTTTTCAATGTGTACGTACTTCCAGTCTGTCTGCAGACGGGAGCAAATGTCAGATCCCCCGAAACGTCCCGATTAGCTCGTCTAAAACAAACTCATGTGTTCGACTGTATTTTCATAGTTTTTCTGTCTATATAGTCTTGTCGCTGTGACGTCACAGTTTGGACATTCTGTTTTGTGGGTAACATTGGCTTTGTCCTAGTTATTGTCTGTAGTGTCTTAATTGTAATGTCATGGTTTCTCAATTTCTCAATTTTTATTTTCTAGGTGTTTTAAATTTAATATTTATATTTTATACTCTTGATTTACACAATTTATAGTAAGATTTTCTGTATAGTTTTATTGATGTATGCGTTGAATACAGCAAGATTGGCTTGTTTTTTCTTGACATTCTCTGTCAAATTTTTGGTTTATTTGGACTACATAGCTTTGGCCGGACATGTGTTCACAATATTTTACTAAACCATTTACTCATATTTTAATAAATCTTTCAAATATATATTAGTAGAGTCTACATGAAAATCGAATTTACTATATTTCTTTAAATACGACAAGTAACTGTTTGATGTATAACAGTTCTGACACCCCAGAATCTCGTTGCTTAGGTTCTGTACTACTTATTATTCATAACTTCAGTGGTTCCGTAGCTTCCGTGTATTTTTGCGTGATATTCAAATAACACACTTATCCTTACCAACAAAACACAAACAATGGCTATGAAGATATTTGCACCGTTTAGTTTTATAGCCTTATATGCATATTTGCAGCTGTGCTTCGTGCTCGGGAATTGGATGATTTATCACTCCCTTAGCTTGGGGTTCCACTGCTACAATCACATACGTATGGTGATAGAGTAGCCTGAATCAAATTAGCAGTCAAATAAGAGACGTGTGTGAACAAATACATGCAGCTAGTTGCCATGAAGCAGATTTACTTATTTACCAATGTGAATGTAAGGTATTGGGACAAAATAGTGCAAAAAATCTTTTCGCGAAAATTGTTTAGCTTTAGCCAGTGGTGGCTCGTGGGTTGTTGCCAGGTGGGGCTGCAGATAGTCGGAACTGTACACTCTTGATGAACGCGCCGTAGACCAACGACCGTGAAATATTTGTTGGCTACTATATGTGTTGTGACCACTCAGTAGTAAGGGGCACCTGCACATCAGCGTGTCAGTGTCTGTAGAGTCAACCAGCGCACAACCATGTACATATCTTGGCAACTGCAGCCCTACCTGGCAACAACCCACGAGCCGCCACTGGCTATAGCCATGGTTAGAGATGATGGTATATCGCGAAAATTTTTGTGTCAACATACCCTTGAAAACACTGTAGTTTCTTGTGACATATATGATTGGCTGATGTACATCTGACACAACGTAGCTGTCTGCAGACCAATAACAGGCATCGCATATTACTAGGGCCCGGTAGTTTTCGCGAAAAGATTTTTGCAGCACTTTGTTTTAGTGCCTTACGTGTACACCTGCATCTCTGCTGTGCGGTCAGTGATTAGATGCCGTAACACCCAGCGTGTGGAGGTTAAACCCGCAAATCACAGACGTGATGTGTGACAGTTATCCGTGTACTGATTGGCGCAGTCAAATTAATAACGACTCTGCACAAAAACACTCTGTCAATAGCCATGAAGTTGAGCTGCCGGTGTGCACGTAAGACACTGAAACAAAGTGGGGCAGTGATATTTCCGCGTAAACTACCGGGCCCTACACATTTCTAAAGCGGAATTGTTATTGGCTCAGTCAAACCGGGTAAAAGCTCAACCTACAAACGAAAGCCAGTAATCTTCTGGTAAGTTGAACGTACGTTGGAACCCAGCAAACAGTCGAGTTTTCCCGCGTTAAAACATCATTAGAGGTACGTCCATTTCGCGGATTCGTCTGGCAGCAGCCTAGAGTTGTCAGTCCTATACACCCACTAGCCACAATCGATTTGGTTTATAACCGTACAAGCAGGTAGCAAACGATAGCCCTTCGCATTATTTCCTTATTTACTACTGGCTTGCAGTAGTCAAACGTGTTTCATAACAGCCGCCAGCAAGTCACAGACATGACAATGAAGTATACATAGTTGGCGTTCAACCTGACCTGGAATGTATCTGCGAAATTAACGTACCTCTAAACATCATCTCTAGCTAGAGCTAGGAATATTTCGCGAGTTAAACTACCAACATTCTAGAATCCATTATCCTCTGTATACCGAAGCCCTACCATCTGTTCATTACCTGTTACTCGTTCAGACAGCAGACAATGAACGAATGGACGGGGCTAGCTTATGTATACGACATTGGATTCTAGTATGCAGGTCATCTCTAGCCATGGCGTATTTCCACCATACCATACACTGCCATGAAGTGGCAATGCAAAGACCTATCAGTGAAGTGTGTGTTGCAGACGACCTGACGGACCGGAACTGTGACAAGTGCACCCAGTGTTGTGTGGACTACGAGGGCTGGCTGAGGTTCCAGTGTGGTCTGTACAAGGTGGTGAGAGATCCGCTCTTCGATCTGCTCATCACACTCTGTATTGTGCTCAACACCATGTTCCTCGCTATGGAGCACCACGGCATGAGCGAGTCTGTGCGTCAGGCCCTCGACATCGGCAACAAGGTGAGCATACACCCTCCCTCTCCCACTACTCCTAAAACTACGAGAACTAAAACACCTTAAAATATTTATGCGACTTTTCCTTGTTCTGCGTTACAGCAGACGTTCTAGTACAGAAGGTCCGAGTAAGGTTAGTCACACTGCAGGTCTTAGTTTGAAAAGGGACACTATTAGCCTCCAGTTGCATTGATGATATTGACGAGGGGCAAAGTGAGGTGTCGCTATTACCGGTTTATAGAACATTCGTGATTTTGTAAATTATTTTAAGTTACGCGATGAAAATTGTTCGGTGTCAAAAAGAAATGTACCAACCTACATTTCATTAACACTGAGATAGTCAAAGTCAAAACTATGTGTATCTAACTTTAGCAACAGTTTCTGAGCTTTTATTTTTCTTTTAGCCTTAAGAATGTAAAAATTGTTCTTTTGCAGGCAATAGCGACAGGAATTGTCCCTTGCGAAACTCCTTCATTAGAAATTCTATTGACTGATATACATCCTGGAGTAGACTCTACCTTACTCAGAGCCGGAAAATTATACAGAATTTCTCAAACAATTAATTCATTATTGTCTTAGCTTCGGGCTGGAGCCGGGTATTATAGGTTGCGGGAACTGACTTTAATACGAAGATTACAATTCGATTCTTCAGAGACTCAGAATCGCTTTTGAGATCGAAGCTAAGGCAGCCATATCAACCCCGCGTAAGTCTACACACGTCTTTCAATTAAATAATTGCTAGAGCCGCGATTTAATGGCTAAAAGATTTTTGCAACATTTGGTTTCGATGCGTCATGTACACACCTGCAGCTCTGCTACATCGTCTGTGGTTGGATGAAATTACTCTCACTGGCCTTGGCAAATTATAGACGTACAGACTCACAATAATCTTATTCTGATTGGTGCAGTCAAATGAGAAACGTGTCTGAACAAAGACACGCTGACAATAACCTTGAAACAGAACTGCCGATGTGCACGTGAGTCACTGAAACAAAGTAGGGCAAAAATCTTTTCGCGACAAAATCGTGGCCCCAATAATTACATTTTCCCAAAAATATTTTACAGAATCCTAGCTAGATATTTTACTCAGAAATACATAATTAAATCCAAGTATATATAAAAGTGGACTTGCATGTAACTCTCGATTAAAAATTTCATTTTCAGTGTTAGTGAATTTTGTTCTCACCATATTTGTCTCAGTGAAAACAAAACTCAACAAGAACAAGACATTGTTGCAAGTATTACAGTTCGGCAATAATATGGACATCAGTCATGTTAGGTTGAATATATCACTGTGCCTGTGGGAGATTATTCCTGGGAACATTTGAACAGTTCTGTACAAGAGACAAGATTATCTGTAGTATGAATGAAATCTCAAACACAATCACAACTACTACCTTGTTCTACTGGTATTGTAATACACTTGAAGCGACAGATAATAACTCAGATATTTGCACAGTTAAATGTCGTCCCTAGGACGACTCAACTAAGAAGGTGGAATGAACTGATACACAAACACAAAACTGGATGACCAAACGGAGACAACGAAGTGAGACACTACAGCTTACGACTGGTTAACGAACTGTAATACTCTGTGAGCTGTGGTCTGCTCCCAATATTTGTACTTAACGGTTTGTTATTAAACGGACTATTACTTATTTTAGCTGACATTTCTTCATATGTTACATATAATTTTTTAATATTTATCAAACACATCATATGTTAGCTTGTCTGCATAGTACGATTTTGACAACGCAGCCACGTGCTGTGGCGTATATCTAGATGAATTATTTTTAATGTAAATACGGTTTTGAGGCCATGATCTCGGGTTTCCACAGTTTTGCAACGATCATTTTTTTTGTGCTTGAACGAAAGCAGATATCAAAAATCAGACTGACAGTTTTGTTTAAAATTGGTTTTCCCATGTTAGGTATTTTTTTTCAAAACAAGATATACGGTTTCAATTAAAAAGTCCATTTATAAGAATTTAGTTAATTACATAATTACATAAAATCATAGTATTTACTGCCTTGAAAAAATCAGCCACATGGAGAAGACGATTTTAAACAAAACTGCCCGACAGACTTTTGATATCTGCTCTCGTTCACGCGTAAAACATTAATATCGTTAAAAAAAAGTATAAACAAGAGAGCGTGGCTTTAAGGTGAGTTCCTGGGCTACACTTAGATATATAGAATTAACTGTATTTATGTCTATCTGTTGCAGGTTTTCACGTCAATATTTTCACTTGAGTGCTTCCTTAAACTTCTGGCTTTGAGCAAGGAGTATTTTGCTTGCGGCTGGAATATTTTTGATCTCATTATAGTATCTGCGAGTTTGCTAGATCTTTCGTTTGAATTAGTTGATGGACTTTCTGTTCTACGAGGGCTTCGTTTGGTGAGTACTGCTGAATAATTCCTTGTATTTTGATTGCATGAATTCAGTTTCGTTATTTTAGAAATTTACTAATTACACACTGCAAGCTATAGATGAAACATTTATGCATAACATTTAGTAAATTTTAAATACGAACATAATGTTTCTGTTTGCCGTCACGGCTTAAGCTTTGCACCACAAATTAACAGGCAATGCCGTCGTTCAGAAAGATCAACAAAAATTACTTCAAGAAGTATATGAGATATTTAAATAGGGCGTAATGAAGTCTATAATTTTATAATTCTAGGAAAAATCATATATATTATATACGTTATCTCATAAGTACCAGAATGCGACTGCACATTTCATTTTTATGGCTATGAAACCCCATTCAATCGTTTTATTATAATAGTTTTTGTTAAACAGGTATACTTGTAAAAGACACTTCCTTAATTTTTTTTTTTTATTTTCAGAGACAAAACTAGTTCACATACACACGTTTGTTTTGTATTATTGTGAAGTTCGTCTTTATTGCCCTTTACTGCAGAATTGTGGACTCCTTACACTGAAAAATAAAAGTAAAACAAGATATGTCTTATCTCGTGTAAATAAATGATTTACGTAAAGAATTTTTTTTAGAACTTGGGGTTATACAGAAAAATAAAAGTAACAAAATAATAGTTTTAAAAATAGATTACAGAAAAGTATTTCGTATCAGAAACATTGCTATCTTTGCTTAATATCAACTACTTTCCTTCAAATTCATGTCCAATAATAAAGCCCGGTTACCATTACAAAAAAAAACCGTAGAGAGGAAATTATTAGAGATAAGGCACTTAAAATGCTCTGCATCTCTTAACGTTTTTTAGACACCTAAAATTTCTATGTGTAGCCAACTGTAGCTCATAAAAAATCAAGGTGATCTTGAGTTATAACCACGCACCGATCAACAATTAGATTCCCAACAGTCCCGAACGCTTTGTTTATTCTTGCATGAAGAGCTGCAAAGTCATTGATCAATGCTCTGAACGTACACTGTTCTTGATTGACGTGCCCCACAAAACATTCTCAAGGGAGGGAGTGATGTCAGGAGAGTGCGGGGGCCAATGCGATTCCAGTGGACAATCATGGCCGATTCACCTCCTGGGAATTTTTCATTCGGAATATTTATAACTTCAGGCGGCAATATGGGATGCTCCTACACGCTGCACGATTATGGCTTGTTGCAACTCATCGATCTTTGGTAGTGAGAACTGTTTAAGAGTATCCAGGTGAACAACTAACATTATAATTCCCTCTGCGAAGAAAGAAGCTGCTGTTACCCTATCATCCATTAGTCGATGCCTAAAGTTCAAGCTGTCACGAATATGTCAACGAGTATGGTATGGGAGTTTGCAGCCCTAAATCCAAATGTTGTCAAGGTTGTTTAGCAGGGAAACTGGAATTTTTCTTATGTATATTGTCTTCATCAATAACGGTCAGTATGGGACGTGTAAATGCCTACCAAGGAGGTTATTTGAATTTGAAATTATGTAAATATTAAATATCTCAAGAGGAGGATATTCGAGGGACAGTGCATCGTACCGGGAACGCAGACTTATTACTAGGCACCTATAGACATCTCCGTACCCCGAAGAATGACACAGAGTTAGGCCGTTCATTGGAGAAGCGCCGGAATGAGAGAGGCGGAGGAACGGGATGACCCCGAGTAAACCCGCCGTCCAGTGACATCGTCCGACACGTTTCCCACAGACGAAAAAATCCGGGACCCGCCGGAGATCGAACCCGGATCGCCTTGGTGAGACGGGAGAGGTCTGACCACTAGGCCATCACGGACCCTATTTGGCTTCCACTTCGAGGAATGTCGGAGATATGCATTCTACTCACCATATGACTCATTGGGTCGTCAACTAAAGCTTCACAATAATTTATATTCAAGCCTGTTCTACATCAAATGAAAAAGTTCAGAACCGCGAAAATTTTTAAAACAAACATCAACGTTATATCTACAAAGGCATCGAATTTATGAATTTTTGAAATGGTAACTGGTCTTACCGTGCACAACTTGTACATCACGACACAAAAAGAACGTTATGTTTGAAATTAGTAGCATGTAAGAGGTTAGATGTCGGGGACAGTCGCATTAGGATAACGGATGCGTTAGACCTGACAGCGACAGCACAATAGAACTTGGAATATAGCGGTCCTATAGTGCAACAACGATTCTGAAATAACGATTCATTTGTTACTGACGAGTGTAATAAAAATTTCAGCAGAACGTTCGGTATACATTTGAGAAGTAACGTAATCAGACAATCTTGGGGGCTGTACCTGCTATCGTGCTGTTTCTGATGCAAGATGTATTGGTTCGACTTCAGTTTGAAATATTGATATAATAATTTAGGTTCAATGTAAATTAACTTCGGCAATACAAATTTCTATTTCAAGTTCGTCAAAATTGTAGAATTTATTTCATAGTACATTTCTTCTCAACCCATCAGATCACTTCCATTGGTTGGGAATGTTTCCGTTTGTTGTGTAAATTTCCCGCACACACGCGGGGTCATTTTTTCTTTTATTAAATTTCCTTTAATATTATAATTAAATTTTTCTCGTGATGGGAAGATTTCTGATCAGAAGGGACGGCATAGAACGTCGACCGAGTGAGAAGCACGGTTGATATCAGCTCACAGCTTTCCACGAGGCGCCACGCGATACTCCCTTGTAGCTCGCTACAGCTTACAATAAATACCTTTTTAAAAATTCTGCGTTCGTTTCGCGCTACTCTAGGAAGTCACTGACGAACAATTTTGGTGTCAAACCTTTTTTTTCTTGCATTTGTGTTTACGTTAATATGATTTAGAGCTTCTCGAACAGTCTCTTCTTCCAGATACAGAGTTTAAGTAAGCAATAAATGTTTAAATAATTATCTTCTCAATGGTTAAGTTTTAAAGAAAGCTCTTTCAAACAGAAAACAATATCATCTTTCTCAGGAAAAATTTTTGTCATAAAAATGAAGGTCTGTTTTTTTAATTATAGAAATATTCTACAACAGAAACTTAATTTAATAAGTTATATTCTGCATCGAAAAAGTTTTAGCTTTGTGTGTTTATGTGTGTGCGGGTATGTTGTTTATTTCACACAGTTCCTAAGTAACTTGTATTCTGGACACATATTGCTTAAAACAATTATATAATTTAAAATTCATCCTTTGATAATTAATTAATTTCAACAACGTTTAATTCCTTGACTTGTTAGGAAATGTCCTCTAACTCAAACTTTTGAGCGGAACGAATTCCTGAAAAGTATTTTCTTTTTCCAGTTACGAGTTTTGAAGCTGGCGCAGTCTTGGACAACTATGAAGGTTCTTCTTAGCATTATAATTTCCACCATCGGTGCTTTGGGAAACCTGACGTTTGTGTTAGTCATAGTGATTTATATATTTGCCGTCATCGGAATGCAGTTGTTCTCCAGGGATTACACACCTGATAAGTTTGCACCAGATCCAGTGCCAAGGTAAGCCAGTTCGTTCATACATTCCGTGAAAATAATATATAATACCATAAACACTGCAAGAATCGTATATAAACTTGATATTGGATTTTTATCACATTAACGTATGCTCAGATTCATTATTGGTAGTAAAATAATTATTTCTGATATAATAAAGCGATGGTGATTATTTACGTGCTCAAATGACTGTATCACCCAACCTAGGCATTGTTGTGTTGACTGAAATGTATTTGCCTAATCGGAGCAGGAAGATTTGATTCATGCCTCTCCCTTACTGACACTTTCATGTAGCTCTCCTAGCCAGTAGAATTACGGAGGAAGATTTGAGTTTTGAGGTGCTACGTTGCACAAGGTCATATAAACAGTGATGTTCGTAACACATTAAAACAGCATGTTCCAATTTTCACTGTTTTTGCGATTATTATTCTTTACGTCTTTTAGTGAGAATATCGAGTGAAACTGTAACACTTGTATTCAGAAAATAAAGGAGTTAATTATCTACAATATTATGCCTACCCTTATGTAATAAACGGTTTCAAACATTATTTTTAATAAAATGTTAACATTATAGTACTTATTGTAGCAAGTAAAACTGCTGAATTAAACATCACTCGAATATATTCATAAAACTGCTCGCGTGGTTTAATTTCACCTCTCAATTACGTAATTATATATTTAGGCATTTTATTTTCCTTGGCAACAAAGCTTGTGGTCTAGCAGCTTAACATCAGCAGGATTGTTTTATTCTTTTTGTAACTAGCATTATTTTTATTTATGTATCAAAACAAGTTACTTCGCAGATTTGAGTGATTTATTGTATTATATAATATAATATTAGAACTGTCCAGATGCTGAAATATAATTCTGAGCATGCGTGAATTAAAATTTTTTAACTTCTGGCCAGCATTCTCGTTAGTATTATTTCTTGCTACGAAACTTTGTTAAAATTAATACAGTTGTTGGCATATTTTCAGATGGAATTTCAATGACTTCTTCCATTCGTTTATGATGATTTTTCGAATTCTGTGCGGAGAGTGGATAGAACCGCTCTGGGACTGCATGCGAGCAGAGTCAGTAGAGGTGAGATACAGATATAAATGTTGAGTTTTATAATAGTGGAAATTTGTGTTTATATTTTTAATACATCACTCATATTATAACTTCATGAAGTGTGATTGAATGGTTGTGCTTGATCAAATATTTGTTCATTTTTGTACACAAAGTGAGAGAGATCTATGCATATATTTTGTGATTATTTTAGCTCATCATTTCAGTTTAAGTGTAACACTTACGTATTAATAACTGAAATACATATCACACTCATTAGAATGTGTACACAAGGAGTGTATTACTAATGATTGCAGTGTCACATAACAACTAAATTTACCTGAGTATTATTTCATTATAATTGCTTTTAAAATATTACACATTGGAAATTCATCACTCGATTTTTTGAGTTGGTTTGGAAAAAGGATTTTATCGTGTGTATGAATAGTTAGCTATGAACTATTAAGATTGTTTTGTAAATATAAATTATTTTATGAAACACAAGACATTACTCGAAAATTTAAAGAGCATAATAAAGGAATTTAGGAATAGTTACTTTCAACTATTGTAAACTGTGCATGAAAATATTATCAATCTTAAAAGTGTAAATTTTCATAAAACTAACAATTAACAAGTATAAGACAAAGGACATTCTAAATTATTTTTTACTATAGTAATAAAGTTTGATCTCAGTAAATTAACCTTCTAAGGTAAAAGTATTTAACGTTTTCTATTAACATGTTCAGTGAGTGCACGCCTGTTATTTCCTAATGGTACAGAACACGTTCAAAAATATTCGTTTTGTTGCACAAAAATATCGTTTCATTAGACGGACATTTACTTTACAGTATTTACTTTTATTCTATCACTATAGTCTGACAATTTCTTAAGAGAATCACAAGTTTCGCATATTATATCTCGAATAACTAAGCTTGTACATTTTTCACCAATTTGTGAGCGACTGTATTCCTTTTACTTATGCAATGAAGTATACACAAATATCACAAAATATGTATGTATTGCACTAGTGATTAAATAAGTGTCCATCTGAAACATCTTCATATGGCTGGAGACAGTGTCGCATGTATAGTACACGAAACAAAATCCGCACGTTTTTCTGCCATCAGGCAATGTCACATTATGTTTGAAAGAAGGCTAGGCTGAAGTTTGGCCCGGCTGCTCGATTAGCAAGACATGCTTGTGTGTCCTTAAGCCACAACTTTCAGTACAACAAAATTATACAATAATACATTCCTTGCCGATGTGTCTGATGCTTTGTATTGTAATAGGTCACAACAGTATTTATCAATTTTGGTATCTGAACGCTCTGTTGTGTCTTAGAATGCAGTCTGTTTGGAAAATCTCTGGCCAAACTGGAAATATAAGAACCATTATGTTCAATGTCATGAAGGTCCATAAAATGACGCTTTTGAAAGGCGTGCAATGTTATAAATTAATTATTACTCCTGGATTTTAACACGAGATGAAGGGACAAGCGAGCATGTACACGCACACAAGCCTCGCAATGGCGGCGCATGGATGTTCGTACATGTTCAAACTCTCCTGGCATGTCTCGAAATGTTCAGACATCCTTGACATGTATCGTACATGTTCAGCTATTTCTAGTATGTCTCATACAAATACTCTTGATATGCCTGCAACATGTTAAGACTTTCCTGATATGTCTCGAACATGTTCAAACATTCCTAATATTTCTCGAACATGTTCAGACATTCTTGATATGTTTCGAACTTGTTAAATAATTCCTGACGTGCCTTGTACACCTTCAAACATTTCTGGTATCAATCGTACTTGTTTAGACATTGCTTGCATATTTTTAACATGTTCAAACATTCCTGGTATGAGTCGAAATTGTTGAAACAATCCTGGCATGTCTCGAACATGTTCAAACATTCCAGATATATCTCGTACACGTTCAAACATTCCAGATATATCTCGTACATGTTCAAACCTTCCTGGTATGTCTCGAACGTACAGCAACAGCGGCTGAAGTGCATACATTGCGCTCACCAGGTGTCTATACGTCACCCCGAACAGTTTGGCTAGATATATTCCGAGCAAGATGTAGCAACATAACCTCAAACTGTGGCCTAGATCTACATGCGGGATGTCGCACGTGTTCTCGCAGGGTCCGGAGACGTGCTTCTTTATTTTTCTACCAGCACTAGTTATGGGCAACTTCATGGTACTCAACCTCTTCTTGGCGTTGTTGCTCAACAGCTTCAACTCCGAGGAACTGAAGTCGAAAAAGGAGGTAAGTCCCACAAACACAACATATGTTTACTTATCACGCTACAGACTCTGAAAGTAAGATTTTTATTTATTATTTAAGTGGTTTAAATTAAACTATATATGCTTTCCACGCTAGGAGACAGATACACCATAATATAGTAGTTATCATGCAGAGATGTAAAGAGCCAGATTAAAAAAAAAAAAAAAAAAAAAAAAAAAAAAAAAAAAAAAGAAATTCGCAATTTATTTTGACCAAATGTCTAACCAGTTATAGCAAAATTTTAATTAATAAAAATATTTTTTTGTGTTATAAGAACTGGTAAACAAAACATTACGAAACAAATTAACAATATATTTTTTTAATGTTCGTTTTGGTGTAAGCTAGTTAAAAGGCGAATGTGGTGTAGTAATCTCATTTGTTAATATATTTTCTGATCACAAAATTTGTTCTTTATTTGTTAAAATAATATGTTGAAGGTACATGAAGCAATCCAACATATTTTACCTGAATTGTAATAAGGCGTAACTAAATTAAACTTTTACATGGATACGTGAAGTAGAAGAGATAAAAGTGTAATTAATTAAATACGCTTATTCTAAAACGTAACGAATAAAGCAGTCATTTGTAGGAGGTATGTATCGAAAATATAGAAGTAGTTTCTGTCCAGCTGACCGCAAGTTAGGCTGCTTTACAAGCATCATAACATCCCGAGAAAAAAAACACGAGAACGTGTTCCTAGTTTATTTATAGTTGAGGAAGTAGCACGAATATAACCAACATTTGTCACAATTATCAGGTCAGATCAACATAAAATGTAAGTGTTTAAATTAAGACACTTGACGAAACGTAGGGATCAGTTTTATTTTCAATAAGTTTTTCATTATTTTTGTAAGTAATTGTAGACTCTTTATTTTTTCAAGCCCGTCTTCGTCGAGAATGTTCTGAAAACATAGAGTTTTAGTTTGTCCGTTGTACTGTCAGCAGTTTCTGCTGAAGACCTAGGCAGTGCTAGTTTCAGTGTTGTTCTGAAGCTGTTGACTTACTTCAGGTGCGTCTCGAACTACTTCAGCTGGTCTCTGCCACACAGCATCTGTCACTGACCTGGCGCTGACAACTGAGTAAGCCATTTATGTCTCTCAATGGTGATGGTAGTGGCGGTGGTGGTTAACGGTGCATTCAGCATCTTCTTAAGGGCCTTGCCTACCTGCCATGTAACCGCAGATTTGAAATAAGAAATTAATTCTAATCTATACTACATCTCAATGATTACGTTATAGGTATAGCGTTTTCAAATGAACATTTTGTGCTTAATATGTCTTGAGAAATAGGCAATAAGAAATAAAATATTTTTTATATTAAACATATAAAGGGGCCGCGGTGGCAGAGTTTACACACCACTCACCTCCCACCAAGATATATTGGGATATACCCTTAAGGGGGTCCGGTTAAGAATTTTCCGCAACTGGGAAACGTGGCGGACGTCGTCGGCGATGTGGCGGGTTTTATCGGGGTAATCCTGTTTCCTACTTCCTTGCATTCCGTCGCTGCTCCGTTTGTAGGGCCTCACTTCATGTCATCCCTCATTGGTCTGTGGTCCCCAGGTTGATGGTTGTCGACGAGCTGTCGTCCCTTCATTGGTTGAATATGTGGAAGGAGTACGATTCCCTGAGCCTAGTCGCGATATTTACTATAGGTCGTGGATGAAGTGAGCACTAAAGATTAAACCTTTGAAAAAAAATAACACTAGCTGTTACTGCAAAAAATTCATCATTAACAATTGTTACCTGAATCTTTGTATGGTTGGCAGAATTGCCGAATATAGTTCCGCGTATTCCTATTTAAATACAACAATACTGTAACAAAATCAACTGAAACCGGCATACTTCTGTTTTATAATATTTTTATTGAACTACACATGTTTTTTTACCGACTGTACAATTTACTTTACACGCGCAAACATAAAGTGACGTGTCTGAAGAGGTAAGACGTTTCCCATCGTAAACCGTTACGCGCGGAAAGATAAGAACTTTCTCAAAATATAATTCTAGCAGGGACTTTTTTGAGGGCTCACATTATCCCGAACCTCCTATATTTATATATATATATTAGAATTTTAAAAAAATACTATGATAGAAATTTTAATGAAATTGCGTTTAAAATTATTTTCGTTGTAAAATATTGAAATATAAATTTTATCCATTCAGTCCATTCAGAGGTAGGTCTGCATAGCTTATGTTGACATTACTTCCTCGCTGAAGTTCTTTGGCAGCAGGCAGCAAGGTTAGCATTCAGATGTTAAGGGGATTACGTATAAAATGCATAGTTACATTTTAGGAGAACTAAGTTTTAAAAATATTGTACGCTTCAGTAACATTCGATGCTGTACTTTAGTTCATTCTACATTCCCTAAATACACGAGTGAATAACAAACATGATAGGGTGATACATCTTAACAGGTTTGCCAATGTGGCACTTGTAATGCTTTCAAGTCGACTTGAAGTCTTAATGTTATAATTTATTACATACTACTTGCATGTATAATGTAAATATGAATGTATACTGTAAACTCCAGCAGGTGATTTCTAAAGGAGAAAAAAGATTTACGATATATATTAAAAATACTTTTACAATTTTCTCATATGTTAAAGGCATACGTTTTCCCTGCCGCTACGTTTGTGTCTAGTTAACTAAGTACAAATATATGCTACATGTGTTGTAGTAGGTCGCAAATATGTAGCAATAGGCCATTTACGGGTGCACAAAACACTAGATCTTTGTATAACACTGAAGATGACAGCGACAAAACTGCCTTAACGTAGAAGTAAACCTTACATCGGACGTAACTTCAATGTTACATGTCTCTGGCCAAAAAGTCTAATGTCAAAATGAAGTACAGGAAGTTACGAAATTAAGTAGTCACACTTTGAAGGATTGCAGAAAAAAAAACATTTAATTCATAGACCAATGTGTGTAAATACCACTGTTTCCCGTCAAAATCCCTCGTAGCTGTCAAGCAACGTCCGTAATGCGCGTTTCCTTCACAAGGGGCTATTAGTTTGGTTGCGGCACTTTCTGACGGTTCTACATGCACATCGCCAACAATTCTGTAATCATACAACCAAAGTAGTCAGTTTGGTTGCAGCACTTTCAGGTGATTCTACATTCACATAGCTCGCAATACAGCTACACTACGCACGAGGCTGTCAGTTTGGTTGCAGCACTTACAGGCGGTTATACATGCAAATCGCCCGCAAAACAGCAACCGTTCACACGGGTA
>PNEQ01087468.1:0-67582 GCA_003012365.1 Medauroidea extradentata | reverse complement strand
TGTACATTGTCATTGTTAGAAATACTGTTTATTGGATATATGGCTGAATTTTATTGTGATTTATAGTGTTTAATTAATTGATGGTAGACTTTTCTTGTGCTTTAATTGTCAAAGTTAATTAACGTGTCTGTGACACAGGAGTAATTGTGTGCATAACTAATTGTGTTGTGAGAGTTCTAGTTGATTACTGTTTTGTGTAATTCGTAGCTTTGTGAGCTATTAAATCCAGTACTTAATTTAACTCTTTTATTTGTAATTATAAGACCTCTATCCCAAAGAACTCATGGGAATTGCCCACATATAAAGTTTGTGCTCTCAAACTTGTAACAGTATCTTATCATAACGTTTCGTATCGTATCGTTTGGTTTCGTATCGTTTCGTATCGTATCGTTTGGTTTCGTATCGTTTCGTATCGTATCATATCGTAACCTAACCTAGCCTAACCTAACCTAACATAACCTAACCTAAATTAACATAAATTAACCTTACCTAACCTAACCTAACCTATCGTATCGTATCGTTTCGTTTCGTTCTGTATCGTATCGTATCGTAACCAAACTTAACCTAACCTAAGTTAACCTAAATTAACCTAACCTAACCTAACCTAACCTAACCTATCCTATCCCTAACCTAACCTAATAGAAACTTACCTAACCTAACATAACCTTAATTAACCTAACCTAACCTAAACTATCCTAACCTGTCCTAACCTAAATACACCTAACCTAATCTAACCCAACCTAGCCTAACCTAACCTAACCAAACCTAACCTAACCTAACTTAACCTATCCTAACCTAACCTAACATAACCTAACCTAACCTAACCTAAGATATCGTATCATATCGTATCGTATCGTATTTAATCGTTTCGATTCGTTTCGTATCGTTTCGTTTCGTATCGTATCGTAACATAACCTAATCTAACCTAACCTTACGTAAATTAACCTAAATTAACCTAACCTATCCAAACCTAACCTATCGTATCGCATTGTATCGTATCGTATTGTATCGTATCGTATAGTTTCGTATCGTTTCGTATTTTATCGTTTCGTTTCGTATTGTATTGTATCGTATCGTAACCTAACCTAACCTTACCTAAATTAACTTAAATTAACCTAACCTATCCAAACCTAACCTATCGTAACGTATTGTATCGTATCGTTTCGTATCGTATCGTTTCGTATCGTATCGTTTCGTTTCGTATCGAATCGTATCGTTTCGTATCGTATCGTATCGTTTCGTATTGTATCGTATCGTAACGTTTCGTATCGTATCGTTTCATATTGTATCGTATCGTATCGTAACCTAAGATAACTTACCCTAACCTAACCTTACCTAACGTAACATAACCTAACCTATCCTAACCTAATCTAACCTAAATTAACCTAAATTAACCTAACCTAATCTAACCTATCGTATCGTATAGTATCGTATCGAATCGTATTGTATCGTTACCTAACCTAACCTTATCAAACGTAACCTAACCTAACCTAACATATTGTATCGTATCATATCATATAGTTCCGTTTCGTATCGTTTCGTTTCGTATCGTTTCGTTTCGAATCATATCGTATCGTGTCGTATCGTATCGTAACTTAACCTAATCTTACCTAACCTAACAAATAAATTAACCTAAATTAACTTAACCTAACCTAACCTAAATTATTCTAAATTAACCTAACCTAACCTTACCTAACCTAACCTAACCTAATCTAACCAAATCGAAACTAACCTAACCTAACCTAACCTAACCTCTCCTAACCTTACCTAACCTAACCTAACCTAACATAAATTAACCTAAATTAACCTAACCTAACCTAACCTTACCTCACCTAACTTAACCTAACCTAACCTAAATTATACATAAATTAACCTATCCTGACGTAACCTAACCTAAACCCTACCTAACCTCTCCTAAATTAACCTAAATTAACCTATCCTTACCTAACCTAACCTAACCTATCGTATCGTATCGTTTAGGATCGTATCGTATCGTATCGTTTCATATCGTATCGTTTTGTATTGTATCGTATCGTAAACTAACCTAACCTAACCCAACCTATCGTATCGTATCGTATTGTATCGTATCGTTTCGTATCGTTTCGTATCATATCGTACTTTTTCGAATCGTATCGTATCGTAACCAAAACTAACCTAACCTATCATAACCTAACCTAACCTAAATTTACATAAATAAACCTAACCTAACCTAACCTTACCTAACCTAACCTTACCTAACCTAACCTTACCTAACCTAAACTTACCTAACCTAACCTTACCTAACCTAACCTAAATTAACCTAACCTAACCTAACCTAACCTAACTTAACCTAACCTAACTTAACCTAACCTATCCTAACCTAACCTAACCTAACCTATCGTATCGTATCTTATCATATCGTATCGTATCGTTTCGTTTCGTTTCTTATCGTATCGTAACCTAAAATAACCTTACCTAACCTAACCTAAATTAACCTAAATTAACCAAATCTAACCTAACCTAACGTATCGTATTCTAACCTATCGTATCGTATCGTATCGCTTCGTATCGTATCGTTTCGTATCGTTTCTTTTCGTATCGTATCATATCGTGTCGTATAGTATCGTAACCTAACCTAACCTAACTTAACCTAACCTAAATTAACCTAAATTAACACAATCTAACCTAACCAAACCTAACCTATCCTATCCTAACCTTTCGTATCGTAACGTATCGTTTCGTATCGTATCGTATCGTGTCGTATAGTATCGTAACCTAACCTAACCTAAATTAACCTAACCTAACCTAACCTAACTTAAAGTAACCTAACCTAACATAACATAAACTAACCTAACCTATCGTAACGTATCGTATCGTATTTTTTCGTATCTTTTCGTTTCGTTTCGTATCGCATCGTATTGTGTCGAATTGAATCGTAACCTTACCTAACCTAACCTAAATTAACCTAAATTAGCCTTATCTAACCTAACCTATCCTATCCTAACCTATCGTATCGTATCATTTCGTATCGTATCGTTTCATTATGTATCGTATCTTAACCTAACCTAACCTATCCTAACCAAACCTAACCTAACCTAAACTAACCTAACCTAAATTAAGATAAATTAACCTAACCTAACCTAACCTAACCTATCCTAACCTATCGGTTCGTATCGTATAATATCATATCGTATCGTTTCGTATCAATTCGTATCGTATCGTATCGTTTCGTATCGTATCGTATTATTTCGTATTGTATCGTATCGTTTTGTATCGTATCGTATTGTATCGTAACCTAACGTAACCTAACCTAACCTAACCTAACTTAACCTAACGTAATCTAACTTAACCTATCCTAACCTAACCTAACCTATCGTATCGAATCGTATAATATCGTATCGTTTTGTTTCGTTTCGTATCGTATCGTAACCTAACCTAACCTTACCTAACGTAACCTAAATTAACCTAAATTAACCAAATCTAACCTAACGTAACATATCGTATTCTAACCTATCGTATCGTATCGTATCGCTTTGTATCGTATCGTTTCGTATCGTTTCGTTTCGTATCGTATCGTATCGTATCATATCGTGTCGTATAGTTCGTAACCTAACCTAAACTAACTTAACCTAACCTAAATTAACCTAATCTAACCTAACCTAACCTAACCTAACCTAACGTAACCTAATCTAACCTAACTTAACCTAACCTAATCTAACCTAACCTATCCTATCCTAACCTAACCTATCGTATCGTACCGTATCATATCGTTTCGTTTTTTTTCGTATCGTATCGTTTCGTATCGTATTGTACCGTATCGTAACCTAACCTAACCTAACCCAACCTAACCTAACCTAACATAACCTAACCTTACCTATCGTATCGTATCGTATCGTAAAGTATCGTAACATACCATATCGTATCGTATCAAATCGTATCGTATCGTATCGTTTCGTATCGTTTCGTACCATAACATTTCGTATCGTATCGTATCGTTTCGTATCGAATCGTAACCTAACCTAACCTAACCTAACGATACCTATCCTAACCTAACCTAACCTAAATTAACCTAATTTAACCTAACCTAACCTTACCTTACCTAACCTAACCTAACCTAACTTAACCTAACCTAATCTAACCAAACCTAACCTAACCTATCTTATCGTATCGTATCAAATCGTATCGTATCATATCATATCGTATCGTTTCGTTTCGTATCGTTTCGTTTCGTATCGTATCTTATCGAATCGTAATGTATCGTATCGTAACCTAACCTAACCTAAATTAACCTAAATTAACCTAACCTAACCTAACTTAACCTTACCTAACCTAACCTAAACTAACTTAGCCTAACCTAATCTTACCTATCCTAACCTAAACTAACCTAACCTTACCTATCGTATCGTATCGTAAGTGTAAAGTAGCGTATCATATCGTATCGTATCGTATCGTTTCGTTTCGTATCGTTTCGTTTCGTTACGTACCGTATCGTATCGTATCGTATTGTATCGTATCGTTTCATATCGTATCGTATAGTATCATTTTGCTTCGTATCGTTTCGTATCGTGTCGTATCGTAACCTAAACTAACCTAACCGAACGTAACCTAACCTAACATATCCTAACCTAACCTAAATTAAACTAAATTAACCTAACCTAACCTAACCTTACCTAACCTAACCTAACTTAACCTAACCTAACGTAACCTATCTTAACCTAACCTAACCTTACCTATCGTATCGCATCGTAACGTAATTGTATCGTATCGTATCGAATCGTATCGTATCGTATCGTTTCTTTTCGTATCGTTTCGTTTAGTTTCGTATCGTATCGTATTGTAACCTAACCTAACCTTAATTAACCTCAATTAACCTAACATAACCTAACCTAACCTAATTTAACCGAATAAAACCTAACCCTACCTTACCTCACCTAACCTAACCTAACTTGCCCTAACCTAACCTAACCTAACCTAACCTATCGTATCGTATCGTTTCGTTTCGTATCGTATCGTAATGCATCGTGTCATATCGTTACATAACCTAACCTAAATTAACCTTAATTAACCTAACCTAACCTAACGTAACATAACCTAACCTAACCTATCGTATCGTATTGTATCGTATCATTTCAAATCGTATCGAATCGTATGAAATCGTATCGTATCGTATCGTTTCGTATCGTATCGTATCGTATCATTTCATATCGTATCGTATCGTTTCGTATCGTATTGTAACCTAACCTAAACTTATGTAACCTATCCTAACCTAACCTAACCTAAATTAACTTAAATTAACCTAACCTAACCTAACCTAACCCCTACTTTACCTAAATTAACATAACCTAACCTAACCTAACTTAACCTAACCTAATCTAATCTAACCTAACCTACCCTAACCTATCGTATCTTATCGTATCGTATCATATCGTAAAGTATCGTATCGTTTGGTTTCGTATCGTTTCGTTTCGTATCGTATCGTTTCGTATCGTTTCGTTTCGTATCGTATCGTATTGTATCGTATCCTAACCTAACCTAACCTAAATTAACATAAATTAACCTAAACTAACCTAACCTAACATAACATATCCTATCGTATCGTATCATTTCGTTTCGTTCTGTATCGTATCGTATCGTATCGTAACCTAACCTAAATTAACCTAATTTAACCTAACCTATCCTAACCTAACCTAACCAAACCTAACCTAACCTAACTAACCTATCCCTAACCTAACCTAACCTAATAGAAACTTACCTAACCTAACATAACTTTAATTAACCTAACCTAACCTAACCTAACATAATCTAAACTAAACTAACCTGTCGTAAACTAACTTAACCTAACCTAATCTAACCCAACCTAGCCTAACTTAACCTAACCAAACCTAACCTAACCTAACCGAACCTAACCTAACCTAACATAACATAACCTAACCTAACCTCACTTAACCTATCGTATCGTATCGTATATTATCGTATCGTTTTGTATCGTATTGTATCGTATCGTTTCGTTTCGTATCGTATCGATTCGTATTGTATCGTATCGTAACGTTTCGTATCGTATTGTTTTATATAGTATCGTATCGTATCGTAATCTAACCTTACCTATCCTAACCTAACCTTACCTAACCTAACATAACCTAACCCAACCAAAACCTAACCTAATCTAACCTAACATTACCTAACCTATATTTACCTAAATTAACCTAACCTAACCTAACTTATCGTATCGTATCGTATTGTATCGTATCGTATCGTATCGTAACGTAACCTAACCTAACCTAACCTAACCTTTTGTAACCTAACCTAACCTAACCTATTGTATCGTATCGTATCAATTCGTATCGTATCAAATCGTATCGTATCGTATCAAATCGTATCGTATCGTATCAAATCGTATCGTATATTTTCGTTTCGTATCGTATCTAATCGTATCGTATCGTTTCGTTTCGTATCGTATCATTTCGTATCGTATCGTATCGTTTCGTATCGTATCGTAAACTAACCTAACCTAACCTAACGTAACGTATCCTAACCTAACCTAACCTAACCTTACTTAACCTAACCTAATCTAACCTAACCTAACCTAACCTAACAGATCGTATCGTATCGTATCGTATCATACCGTATCGTATCGAATCGTATCGTATCGTTTCGTTATGTTTCTTATCCTATCGTATCGTATCGTATCGTATCGTGTCGTATCGTATTGTAACCTAACCTAACCTTACCTTACCTAACCTAAAAAATTAATTAAACTTAATTAACCTAACATAACCTAAATTAACATAAATTAACCTAACCTAACCTTACCTAAATTAACCTAAATTAACCTAACCTAACCTAACATTACCTAACCTAACCTAACCTTACCTAACATAACCTAACCTGACCTAAATTAACCTAACCTAACTTAACTTAACCTAACCTAACCTATCCTAACCTAACATAACCTAACCTAACCTAACCTATCGTATCTTAAATATCATATCGTATCGTTTCGTTTCGTATCGTATTGTATCGTATCGTATCGTTTCGTTTCGTTTCGTATCGTTTCGTTTATTATCGTATCGTATCGTATCATTTCGTATTATATCGTATCAAATCAGGTCGTATCATATCGTATCGAATCGTACTGTTTCGTATCGTATCGTAACCTAACCTAACCTTACCTAACCTAACCTAAATTAACCTAAATTAACCTAATTTAACCTTACCTAACGTATCGTATCCTAACCTATCGTATCGTAGCGCTGCGGATCGTATCGTTTCGTTTCGAATCGTATCGTATCGTATCATATCGTGTCGTATAGTATCGAAGCCTAACCTAACCTAACTTAACCTAACCTAAATTAACCTAAATTAACCCAATCTAACCTAACCTAACCTATCCTATCCTAACCTATCGTATCGTACCGTATCGTAGCATATCGTATCGTATCATTTCGTATCGTGTCGTATAGTATCGTAACCTAACCTAAATTAACCTAACCTCACCTAACCTAACCTAACCTAACTTAACCTAACCTAACATAACCTAACCTAACATTACATAACATAACATAACCTATCGTATCGTATTGTATCGTATTGTTTCGTATCTTTTCGTTTCGTATCGTATCGCATCGTATCGTGTCGTATAGAATCGTAACCTTACCTAACCTAACCTAAATTAACCTAAATTAACCTTATCTAACCTAACCTATCCTATCCTAACCTATCGTATCGTATCGTTTCTTATCGTATCGTATCGTATCGTTTCGTATCGTATCGTTTCATATTGTATCGTATCGTATCGTAACCTAACCTAACCTAACCTATCCTAACCTAACCTAACCTAACCTAACCTAAATTAAGATAAATTAACCTTACCTAACCTAACCTAACCTCTCCTACCCTATCGGTGCGTATCGTATAATATCGTATCGTATCGTTTCGTATCAAATCGTATCGTATCGAATCGTATCGTTTCGTATCATATCGTATCATTTCGTATCGTATCGTTTTGTATCGTATCGTATTGTATCGTAACCTAACTTAACTTAACCTAACCTAACGTAACCTAACCTAACCTAACCTAACTTAACCTAACCTAATCTAACCTAACAAATTAATTAACCTAAATTAACCTAACCTAACCTACCCTAAATTATCCTAAATTAACCTAACCTAACCTTACCTAACCTAACCTAAACTAACCTAACCTAACCTAACCTATCCTAACCTTACCTAACCTAACCTAACCTAACCTAACATAAATTAACCTAATTAACCTAACCTAAACTTACCTAACCTAACCTTAATTAACCTAAATTAACCTATCCTAACCTAAACTTACCCCTACCTAACATCTCCTAAATTAACCTAAATTAACCTATCCTAACCTAACCTAAACTATCCTAACCTAACCTATCGTATCGTATCGTTTAGGATAGTATCGTATCGTATCGTTTCATATCGTATCGTTTTGTATTGTATCGTATCGTAAACTAACCTAACCCAACTTATCGTATTGTATAGTATCGTATTGTATCGTATCGTTTCGTATCGTATAGTATCATATTGTACTGTTTCGTATCGTATCGTATCGTAACCTAACCTAACCTTACCTAACCTAACCTAAATTAACCTAAATTAACCTAATTTAACCTAACCTAACGAATCGTATCCTAACCTATCGTATCGTATCGTATCACTGCGTATCGTATCGTTTCGTTTCGTATCGTATCGTATAATATCGTGTCGTATAGTATCGTAACCTAACCTAACCTAACTTAACCTAACCTAAATTAACCTAAATTAACCCAATCTAACCTAACCTAACCTATCCTATCCTAACCTATCGTATCGTACCGTATCGTTTCGTATCGTATCGTATCGTATCGTATCGTGTCGAATAGTATCGTAACCTAACCTAACCTAAATTAACCTAACTTCACCTAACCTAACGTAACCTAACTTAACCTAACCTAACATAACCTAACCTAACATAACATAACCTAACCTAACCTATAGTATCGTATCGTATAGTATCGTATTGTTTCGTATCTTTTCGTTTCGTTCGTATCGCATCGTATCGTGTCGTATAGAATCGTAACCTTACCTAACCTAACCTAACCTAAATTGAGATAAATTAACCTAACCTAACCTAACCTCTCCTACCCTATCGGTTCGTATCGTATAATATCGTATCAAATCGTATCGTATCTAATCGTATCGTTTCGTATCGTATCGTATCATTTCGTATCGTATCGTAACGTTTTGTATCGTATCGTATTGTATCGTAAACTAACTTAACTTAACCTAACCTAACCTAACGTAACTTAACCTAACCTAACCTAACTTAACCTAACCTAATCTAACCTAACCTATCCTAACCTAACCTATCGTATCGTTTCGTATCGTTTCATTTTGTTACGTATCGTGTCGTATCGTATCGTAACCTAACCTAACATAACCTAACCTAACCTTACCTAACCTAAATTAACATAAATTAACCTAACCTAACATAACATAAACTAACCTAACCTAACCTATCGTATCGTATCGTATCCTATTGTATCGTTTCGTTTCGTTTTGTATCGTATCGTATCCTAACCTAACCTAACCTAACGTAAATTAACATAAATTAACCTAACCCAACCTAACCTAACCTAACGTAACCTAACCTAACCTAACTTAACCTAACCTAATCTAACCTAACCAATCCTAACCTAACCTAACCTATCGTATCGTATCGTATCTTATCGTTTCTTTTTTTATTGTATTGTATCGTATCGTTTCGTTTCGTATCGTATCGTATTGTACCGTATCGTAACGTAACCTAACCTAACCTAACCTAACCTAACGTAACCTAACCTAAACTATCGTATCGTATCGTATCGTATCGTAAAGGATCGTATCATACCACATCGTATCGTATCAAATTGTATCGTATCGTTTCGTATCGTATCGTACCGTATCATTTCGTATCGTATCGTATCGTATCGTATCGTATCGTAACCTAACGTAACGTAACCTATCCTAACCTATCTTAACCTAAATTAACCTAATTTAACCTAACCTTACATTACCTAACCTAACCTAACCTAACTTAACCTAACCTAATCTAACCTAACCTAAACTAACCTAACCTAACCTATCTTATCGTATCGTATCAAATCGTATCGTATCATATCATATCGTATAGTATCGTATAGTTTCGTATCGTATAATTTCTTATCGTACTGTATCGTATCGTTTCGTATCATATCGTAACCTAACGTAACCGAACCTAACATAAATTAACATAAATTAACCTAACCTAACCTAACCTAACGTAACCTAACCTAACCTAACCTAACTTAACCTAACCTAATCTAACCTAACCTATCCTAACCTAACATAACCTATCGTATCGTATCGTTTCGTTTCGTTTTGTATCGTATCGTATCGTTTCGTAACGTATCGTATTGTACCGTATCGTTACGTAACCTAACCTAACCTAACCTAACGTAACCTAACCTATCGTATCGTATCGTATCGTAAAGTATCGTATCATATCATATCGTATCGTATTAAATCGTATCGATTCGAAACGTATCGTTTAGTATCGTATCGTATCATTTCGTATCGTATCGTATCGTTTCGTATCGTTTCGTATCGTAACCTAACCTAACCTAACGTAACCTATCCTAACCTAACCTAACCTAAATTAACCTAATTTATCCTAACCTAACCAAACCTTACCTTACCTAACGTAACCTAACCTAACTTAACCTTACCTAATATAACCTAACCTAACCTTACCTAATCTAACCTATTGTATCTTATCGAATCGTTTCAAATCGTATAGTATCATATAGTATCGTATCGTTTCGTTTCGTATCGTATCGTTTCGAATAGTTTCGTTTCGTATCGTATCATATCATATCGTGTCGGATAGTATCGTAATCTAAGCTAACCTAACTTAACCTAACCTAAATTAACCTAAATTAAACCAATCTAACCTAACCTAACGAATCGTATCCTAACCTATCGTATCGTATCGTATCACTGCGTATCGTATCGTTTCGTATCGTATCGTATAATATCGTGTCGTATAGTATCGTAACCTAACCTAACCTAACTTAACCTAACCTAAATTAACCTAAATTAACCCAATCTAACCTAACCTAACCTATCCTATCCTAACCTATCGTATCGTACCGTATCGTTTCGTTTCGTATCGTATTGTATCGTGTCGTATAGTATCGTAACCTAACCTAACCTAACCTAACCTAACTTTAAATTAACCTAAATTAACCTAACCTTACCCAACTTAACCTAACCTAACCTAACCTAACCTATCATCACCTATCCTAACCTATCGTATAGTATCGTATCGTTTCGTATCGTTTCGTATCTTTTTGTTTCGTTTCGTATCGTATCGTATCGTGTCGTATATTATCGTAACCTTACCTAACCTAACCTAACATAAATTAACCTAAATTAACCTTATCTAACCTAACCTATCCTATCCTAACCTATCGTATCGTATCGTTTCGTATCGTATCGTATCGTTTCGTATCGTATCTTTTCATATTGTATCGTATCGTATCGTAACCTAACCTAACCTATCCTAACCTAACTTACCTAACCTACCCTAAATTAAGATTAATTAACCTAACCTAACCTAACCTATCCTAACCTATCGTATCGTATAGTATCGTATCGTATCGTTTCGTATTAAATCGTATTGTATCGTATCGTTTCGTATTGTATCGTATCATTTCGTATCGTATCGTATTTTATCGTAACCCAACCTAACTTAACCTAACGTAACCTAACCTAACCTAACTTAACCTAACATAATCTAACCTAACCTATCCTAACATAACCTATCCTTTCGTATCGTATCGTATCGTTTCGTGTCATATCGTTTCATTTCGTATCGTATCGTGTCGTAACGTATCGTAACCTAACATAACCTAACCTAATCTTACCTAATCTAAATTAACCTAAATTAACCTATCCTAACATAACATAACCTAACCTAACCTATCGTATCGTATCCTATTGTATCGTTTCGTTTCGTTTTGTATCGTATCGTATCGTATCGTATGTTAACCTAACCTAACCTAAATTAAAATAAATTAACCTAACCTAACGCAACCTAACCTAACCTAACTTAACCTAACCTAATCTAACCTAACCTATCCTAACCTAAACTAACCTATCGTATCGTATCGTATCGTATGGTTTCGTTTCGTTTTGTATCGTATCGTTTCGTATTGTATCGTATTGTACCGTATCGTAATGTAACCTAACCTAACCTAACCTAACGTAACGTAACCTATCCTAACCTATCGTATCGTATCGTTACATAATGTATCGTATCATATCACATTGTATCGTATCAAATCGTATCGTATCGTATCGTATCGTTTCGTATCGTATCGTATCGTTTCGTATCGTATCGTATCGTAACCTAACCTAACCTAACGTAACCTATCCTAACCTAACCTAACCTAAATTACCCAAATTTAACCTAACCTAACCTAACCTTACCTTACCTTACCTAACCTAACCTAACCTAACCTGACCTAACCTCTCGTAACGTATCGTATCGTATGAAATCGTATCGTATCATATCGTATCGTATCGTATCGTTTCGTTTCGTTTCGTATCGTTTCGTTACGTATCGTATCTTATCGAATCGTAACGTTTCTATCGTAACCTAACCTAACCTAAATTAACCTAAATTATCCTAACCTAACCTTACCTAACCTAACCTATCATATCGTATCGTGTCGTATAGTTTCGTATCGTATAGTTTCGTATCGTATCGTATCGTATCGTTTCGTATCGTATCGTTAATATTGTATCGTATCGTATCGTTACCTAACCTAACCTAACCTATCCTAACCTAACCTAACCTAACCTAAACTAAATTAATATAAATTAACCTAACCTAACCTATCCTAACCTATCGTAACGTATAGTATCGTATCTTATAGTTTCGTATCAAATCGTATCGTATCGTTTCGTATCGTATCGTATCATTTCGTATCGTATCGTATCGTTTCGTATTGTATCGTATTGTATCGTAACCTAACCTAACCTAACCTTACCTGACCTAAATTAAACTAATTAAACTAACCTTACATAACCTAACCTAACCTAACCTAACCTATCGTATCGTATCGTATCGTATCGTATCGAATCATTTCGTTTTGTATCGTATCGTATCGTATCGTATCGTAATGTAACCTAACCTAAACTAACTTAACCTAACCTAATGTAACCTAACCTATCCTAACCTATCGTATTGTATCGTATCGTATCATATCACATCGTATCGTATCGTATCAAGTCGTATCATATCGTATCGTATCGTTTCGTATCGTATCGTATCGTAACCTAACCTAATGTCAACTATCCTAACCTAAACTAACCTAACCAAAATTAACCTAAATTAACCGAACCTAACCTAACCTTACCTAACATAACCTAACTTAACCTAACCTAATCTAACCTCACCTAACCTAACCTAACCTATCGTATCGAATCGTATCAAATCGTATCGTATCATATCGTATCGTATCGTTTCGTTTCGTATCGTTTCGTATCTTATCGTATCGTATCGTAACCTAACCTAACCTAAATTAACCTAAATTATCCTAACCTAACCTTACCTAACCTAACCTAACCTATCATATCGTATCGTATCGCATCGTATAGTTTCGCATCATTTCGTATCGTATCGTTTCGTATCGTATCGTATCGTAAACTAACCTAACCTAACCTAAGCTAATTTAACCTCAATTAACCTATCCTAACCTAACCTAACCTAAATTAACCTTACCTAACGTAACCTTACCTAACCTATCCTAACCTATCATACCGTATCGTATCGTTTCGTATCGTATCGTTTCAAATCGTATCGTATCGTTTCCTATCGTATTTTTATATTGTATCGTATCGTATCGTAACCTAACCTAACCTAACCTATCCTTACCTAACCTAACCTAACCTAAATTAACCTAAATTAACCTAACCTAACCTAACCTAACCTATCGTATCGTATCGTATAGTATCGTATCGTATCGTATCGTAACATAACCTAACCTTACCTAACCTAACCTAACGTAACCTAACCTATCGTATCGTATTGTTTCGTATCGTATCAAATCGTATTGTATCGTATCGTATTGTATCGTATCGTGTCATATCGTATCGGATCGTATCATTTTGTATCGTATCGTATCGATTCGTTTCGTATCGTATCGTTACCTAACCTAACTTAACCTAACTTAATCTAACATAACCTAAACTAACCAAACCTAACCTAACCTAACCTAACATAACCTAACGTATCCCTAACCTAACGTAACCTATCCTAACCTAACCTAACCTAAATAAACCTAACCTAACCTAACCTAACCTAAACTAAACTAACCTAACCTAAACTAACCTATTGTATCGTATCGTATTGTTACGTTTCGCTTCGTTTCGTTTCGTTTCATATCGTATCGTAATGTTTCGTATCTTAACCTAACCTATACATAACCTAACCTAAATTAACCTAAACTAACCTAACCTAACATAACCTATCCTAACATAACCTATCGTATCGTATCCTATCGTATCGTTTCGTTCGTTTTGTAACGTATCGTATCGTATAGTATCGTAACTGAACCTAACCTAACCTTACCTAACCTAAATTAACCTAAATTAACCAAACCTAACCTAACCTTACCTAACCTAACATAACCTAACCTAACCTAACCTAACCTAACTTATCCCTAACCTAACCTATCCTAACCTAACCTAACCTAACCTAGCCTAAATAAACCTAACCTAACCTAACCTAAATTAACCTAACCTAACCTAACCTACCTAACCTAACCTATCGTTTCGTATTGTATCGTATCATATTGTTACGTTTCGCTTCGTTTCGTTTCGTATCGTAATGTATCGTATCGTAACCTAACCTAACCTAACCTAACCATAACAAACCTAACCTAACCGATCCTCACCTAATGTAACCTAACCTAAACTAAACTTACCTTACCTAACCTAACCTAACCTAACCTAACCTGGACGTTTAAAAAGAACTCAGGTTTGCTATAAAGATTGGGAATAGGTACTAGAGTTGTGGTACAATATTCCACTGACCTATCACATGTACCATAATTATGGTACAGTATCCAACAAACATATAAATTTTAACAAAGTTATGGTACAATGTACTATATGTACAGTGCTATTTACTGAATTTATGGTACAATATTACATAGTTATGGTACAATTTACCATAATTTTGATACAATTTACCATAGTTAAGGTACAATTTACCATAGTATGGTACAATTTACCTTAGTTATGCTTCATTTTACCACAAACTCGCCTTTAATGGGCCTCAGTTACGGTATATTGTACAATCAGTGTTTTCTCAGTGTACCATAATTGTAGAACAGTGTTCTGTGACCACAACATGTCGTATAGTATCGTATCGTATCGTACCGTATCGTATCGTATCGTATCCTAACCTAACTAATCTAATGTATCGTAACCTAATGTATCGTAAGCAAACCTTACCTCACCTAAACTAAAGTTACCTAACCTATCGTATCGTATCGTATTGTATTGTTACGTAACCTAACCTAACGTAACCTAACTTAACCTAATGTATCATATCGTATCGTAACCTAACCTAACATAACCTATTGAATAGTATCGTAACCTAACCTAACGTATCGTAATATAACCTAACTTATCGTATCCTATCATATCGTAACCTAAAGTATCGTATCGTATCGTAACCTAACCATATCTAACGTATCGTATCATAACCTTACCTTACCTAACCTATCCCTACCTAACATAACATATCCTATCGTATGGTATAGTATTGTATCGTAACATACCTAACCTATCGTATCGTTTCGTTTCGTTCGTAACCTAACCTACAGTATCGTATTGTATCGTATCGTATAGTATCGTATATTATCGTTTCGAAACTTACCATAACCTTACCTAACCTAATGTATCGTATCGTAACCTAACCAGACCTAACCTAACCTAACGTATCTAATCGTATCGTATCGTATCGCAACCTTACCTAACCTAACTTTACGTATCGTATTGTATCGTTTCGTAACCTAACCTTACATAACCAAACCTAACCTTACCTAACCTAACCAGCCTAGCCTAACCTAAGCTACCTAACATAACCTAACCTAACCTATCATATCGTATTTTATCATTACATAACCTAACCTAACTTATCGTATCGTATCGAATTGAATCGTATCGAAACCTAACCTAACATAACCGAACCTAACCTAACCTAACATTACCTAACCTTATCTAACCTAACCTAACCTATTTTATCGTATTTGATTATAACGTAACCTAACCTAACCTCACTTATCGTATCGTATCGAATCGTATCATATCGTATCGTAA
The DNA here is from genome assembly GCA_003012365.1 of Medauroidea extradentata. Lineage (NCBI taxonomy): Eukaryota > Metazoa > Arthropoda > Insecta > Phasmatodea > Phasmatidae > Medauroidea > Medauroidea extradentata. The sequence goes on along the minus strand of PNEQ01087468.1, from coordinate 51,175 downwards.
CCTGACCTAACCTAACGTATCGTATCGTATCGAAACCTTACCTAACATAACCAAACCTAACCTAACCTAACCTAATCTTACCTAATCTAACCTAATGTATCGTATCATAACCCAACCTATCATATCCAAACATAACGTAGCTTAAAATATCGTATCGTATCGTAACCTAACCTAATGAAACGTATAGTATCGTAACCTACCCTAACCTAACCTATCTTAACCTAACCTATCCTAGCCTAATCAAACATATCGTATCGAAACCTAACCTAACCTAACCTAACCTAACCTTACCTAACCTTACCTAACCTAATCTTACCTAATCTTACATAATGTATCATATCGTAACCTAACCTAACCTAACATATACAAACCTAACCTAACCTAATGTATCGTATCGTAACCTTACATACCCTTACGTATAGTATCTAACCTATCTTATCGTATCGTATGGTATCGTATTGAATCGTAACTTATCTAACCTATCGTATCGTTTCGTATCGTAACTTAATTTAACCTACCGTATCGTATTGTATCGTAACCTAACCTAACCTATCGTATCGTATCGTATCGTATAGTATCGTTTCGAAACCTTCCCTAACCTAACCTAACCTAGCCTAACGTATCGTATCGTAACCTAACCTTACCTAACCTTACCTAACCTACTATAACCTAAACTAACCTAACCTGGACTTTTAAAAAGAACTCAGGTTTGCTATAAAGATGGGGAGATGGTACTATAGTTGTGGTACAATGTTCCACTGACCTATCACATGTACCATAATTATGGTACAGTAACCTACAAACATGAGAATTATACCATATTTATGGTACTACGTACCATATTTATGGTGCAATTTACCTAATTTATGGTACAATATACCACAATTATAGTACAATTTTTCATAATTTTGATACAATTTATCATAGTTATGGTACAATATACCATAGTTACGGTACATTTTACCATAAACTCGCCTTTAATGGGTTTCAGTTAAGTTATATTTTACAATCAGTGTTTTCTTAGTGTACCATAATTGTAGAACAGTGTTCTGTAAACTTGCCAAGTGTATTTTATAACTGTGTAATATATTCTTACCAAGTGCTTGCTAAGTATTCCCAATTTATTTCACCTTTATTCTGGTACTGCTCCATTCTTACTTTTGCTGATATTTAGTAATAGTAGTAATGACCAATAGTATTCTGTTTATTTTTCATAAACCATTATATTTCTGTATATTTTATTCCTATTTACTAAGTTACTTTTCAGACATTCTTTTAGCTTTCTGTATTTAATTGTAGTCCTAGTAACAGGTATTTAGAATTCTTCATGCGAGAGCACCTGCTGAATTATTTCTGTGACAAGTAATAAAATTTTATTGGAATTCTCACTAAAAATAAAATGAGGAAGCATGAATTTTTGTTTTGACTGTGTACTTGCTATTTTGCATAATATTGTATTGTTGACATAACACTCTTACATAATCAGAATGTATTTTTTAAGTTATTTTATTTTAGTAATATATTGCTGGCCTTATTTATTAATTATAGAATTGTTTCCTGATCTGTGTTGTTCGTTGTACGTGCAGTGGGTGTTTGCTTCTAAAAGTGTGTCCAACTATTTCAGTTTCTCATGCTAATAATGCGAAATAGTTACAGAGGGACTGAGGATTAAAACCCTTCAGAAGAACATCTCGTTGCGATCATGTTAATATATCCAACGGTTGCATAAATGTCTGGATATTCGGCTATCTACCATAGGTATGGAGATGACCTCTCTATGACAGAAAGCGTCTCTAGCAATCAAGAGTTGTTCTAACACTGCAATATAACATCGTACTAGCAGTTCTACTAGCAGCTTCGGCACGAGTTTTCTCCTTATAGTCCCATTCACGGAATGTTAAAATAACCCCAGAGTACCAGTGTCGTCAATCAAACATAACAGGGTAAATTTTCAACTTCTGTGACCAGACCTGTTCCTCTAGGTCGTGATTTAGCATGACCTACCAACTCTGTATACAACTCAGAACACATTTTTCCTTAACATATTTAAGAAATAATAATTGTTAATATATTTCTCAATGGTGAAGACTGTCATAGCTTTCTTTGTTAACAAATTTCAAATATTGTGTTGACAGACTTAAGTTTGCTCAACACCACACATGAACCCTTGAAAATTCGCACTAATATAAAGATTTTCTTTTTTATTATGTTCACAAAATTCTGTTTTTAATCCTCGGCTAAAAAGGAATGGTGTTATAAGTTTGAATGATAGCCAGGATGTGTGTCTGTTTACGTTTGTGTAGCTCCCAAACGAATGAACCGATTCCAGTGCTTCTTTATGTAATTGAAAGCTAGTTTCATCGAGATAGTTCTTAGCTATTTTTATTGACAATCTGTGCAGCTGTTCAAAAATTAATGAAAGCTTTTGAAAATTGGTGTGAGAATTCCATAAACACGTAATAGAGTATTATGCTTTTATATTGTCATTCTCTATGGTGTAGATGATTGGAAAAATTTATAAATTGAGCAGAGTTTTAGTGTGAAAAGGTACATGTTTGCAAATCTGAAGGTCTTGCAATGATATAGTAACCTTGATCAGATGCTGAACGTGTACGTGTTGTGTCTATAATTCAGTAGTTGTTTTTTGCAACCTCGTGTATAAAATTTGTAATCAAACAAAGAAATTTAACAACATTTACCACAAAAATATAAGGTCATCACTTGAAATCCCACAGAAAAACACTTTCCACTAACACACTGCATGCTAGCTTAGTACTCAGTGCCTAAAAGTGATGTGTAGAGACATGTGAAATTCTCGTTATAATTTGGTAGCAGATTAAATTTAACTTTCCTATACATAACAGAACATAATTTGTAATTAAATTTTCCGCGAACTTTTGTGTATTGTCTTTTACGAGTGTTATGTCTTTACAGAGATTGGCCTCTCTACCATGCAAGCATTCTCTGCTGCAATTCACGTCAATATCAGCCAGCAGGAGACATCGAACGAGCTTATAGTCACTTGGAGTCTAGTCAGCTGTTAGAAAATAATGCAGATTTTGCATATCTCCAGCGGTGAAGTTTTTACGTAAGCATTGTTCGTCATAATATCTTCACCATTTCTGCGCCTCCAAAGTAAAATTGAAATAAATGAAGTTTAAATAAGCCAAAAAATCACACTTTTGGTATATTCAGTGTTTCTGCATATGTTATGTAATTTATTCGCATGAGTTTTAGTTATTGAAGGACAATATTTATGCCTTTGTTATCGTTGAGTTGTTTGAATTCTGCTTCTACGTCACTTTTCAATAGTGCATTTATAGAAACGGCTCGTCAAATATATTTTTCTTCACCCAGAACAGGAGGTAGGCATTAAGGAAAAGATAGCATGTGTTAACTGTGGGTAGGGACATGAATATTTCCAGAGATCAGATACCAGCAGGGTAGACACTGCTTAACCTTTCGTATCGTATCGTATCGTAACCTAACCTAACATAACCTAACCTAAGGTATCGTATAGTAACCTAAACTAACCTAACATATCGTATCGTATAGTATCGAAAACTAACCAAACATTTCCTTACGTACCATGTCGTATTGTATCGTAAACTATCCTAACCTCACCAAACCTTACCTAACCTAATGTATCGTATCGTATCGTAACCTAACTTAAGGTATCATATTGTTTCATAACCATACATAACCTAATCTAACATATCGTATCGTAACCTAACCTTACATATCGTATCGTATCGTATTGTATCGTAACCTAAACTAACATAACCTAACCTATCGTATCGTATTGTATCGTAACCTAACCTAACATTGCCTATTGTATCGTATCGTAACCTCAACTAACGTATCGTATCGTATCGTAACCTCATCTAACGTATCGTATCGTATCGTATCATATAATGTCGTATCGTAACCTAACCTAACCTTACCTTTCCTAACCTAATGTTTCGTATCGTATCGTAACCTAACCAAATGTAACCTAACCTAATAAATCGTATCGTATTGTAACCTAACCTAAACTAACCTAACTTATCGTATCGTATCGTATCGTAACCTAACCTAAGTATCGTTTGTATCGTATCATAACCTAACCTAACCTTACCTTACCTATCGTATTGTATCATATCGTATCGTATCGTATCGGATCGTATCTTATCGTATCGTAACCTAACCTAACCTAAACTAACCTAACGTAACCTAATCTAACCTACCCTAACCTAACCTAAACTATCCTTACCTAACCTATCGTATCATATGGTATCCTATTGTATCGTAACGTACCTAACCTATCGTATCGTGCCGTATTGTAACCTAACCTAACCTAACATATCGGATCGTATCGTATGGTTTCGTAAGCTAACCTAACCTAACATATCGTATCGTAACCTAACCTATCGTATCGTAACCCTTACATAACCTATCGTATCGTAACCTAACCTAAACAAACCTTAGCTAAACTAACCTAACCTATCGTATCTTATCGCATCGTATCGTATCCCAACCTAACATAACCAAACCTAACCGAACCTATCGTATCGTATTGTATCGAATCCTAACCTAACCTATCCAAACCTTACCTAGCTTAACCTATCCTAACCTAACCGAACCTAATTTAACCTAACGTATCATATAGTAACCTGAACTAACCTACCCTTTCGTATCGTATTGTATCGAATCATAACCTAACCTTACCTAACGTACCGTGTCATAACGTATCGTAAACTAACCTAACCTAACTTAAACTAACCAAACCTATCGTATCGTATCGTATCGAATCCTAACCTAACCTATCCTAACCTAACCTAATTTAATGTTTCGAATCGTACCGTATCGTAACATTACATAACCTAACGTAATGTATCGTATCCTATCGTAACCTAACCTAACCTAACCAAAACTAACCTTACCTAACCTAATGTAACGTATCGAATCGTAACCTAACGTAATCTATCCTAACCTAACCTAACGTATCGTAACCAAACATAACCTTACCTAACATTTCGTATTTTATCGTAACCTAACCAACCTATTGTATTGTATCGTATCGTAACCTAACCTAACCTGACCTATCGTATCGTATCTTATCATAACCTAACCTAACCGAAGTTAACCTAACCTATTGTATTGTATCGTATCGTAAACAAACATAACCTTACCTAACGTTTCGTATTGTATCGTAACTCAAACTAACCTAACCTAACCTAACCAAACATATCGTATTGTATCATAACCTAATGTAACCTAACCTAACTTATAGTATCGTATCGTATCGAATCGTATCGTATCGTATCGTAACCTAACATAACCTTACTTAACATAACGAATTTTTTCGTTTCGTATCGACACCTAACCTAACATAACCTAACCTAACCTTACATCACCTTACCTAACCTAATTTTACCTAATCTAGCCTAATGTATCGTATCGTAACCTAACCTAACCTAACATATCCAAACATAACCTAATGTATCGTATCGTATCGTAACCTAACCTAACCTACCCTAACCTAACCTAACTTATCCTAACCTAACCTTAAGTACCGTATCGTAAAGAAACCAATTCTAACCAACCTAACCTAAACTAACCTTACCTAACCTTACCTAACCTAATCTTACCCTAAGTAACCTAATATATCGTATGCTACCCTAACCTTACCTATCCTTACCTAACCTAAAATATCGTATCGTATGGTATCGTATTGGATCGTAACTTACCTTACCTATTGTATCGTTTCGTATCGTTCGTAACCTAACCTAACCCACAGTATCGTATTGTATCGTAACTTACCTAACCTATCGTATCGTTTCGTATCGTTCGTAACCTAACCTAACCCAAAGTACCGTATTGTATCGTACTGTATCGTATTGTATCGTATATTATTGTTTCGAAACCTACCCTAACCTAACCTAACATAACGTATCGTATCGTATCGTAACCTAACCTAACATAACTTTTCGTATCATAACCTTACCTAACATAAACTAAAGTAACGTATCGTATCCTAACCAAACCTAAGCTAACCTAACCTAAACTAACCTAACCTAACATTTCCTAACCTATCCAAAACCTAACCCAACCAAACCTAACCTAACCTAATCTAACCTAACCTTACCTAACCTAACCTATCGTATCGTATCGTTTCGAATCGTATCGTATCGTAACCTAACCTAAACAAATGTATCATATCGTATTGTAACCTAACCTAACCTTACCTAACCTAACATATAGTATAGTATCGTAACCAAACCTAATGTATTGTAACCTAACAAAACCTTAACGAACCTATCGTATCGTATCGTATCGTATCCTAACCTAGCAAAACCCAACCTAACCTAACCTATCCTAACCTAACCTTACCTAAACTAACGTATCTAATCGTATCGTATCGTAACCTTACCCAACCTAACCTTATGTATCATATTGTATCGTATCGTAACCTAACCTAACCAAACCTAACCTTACCTAACCTAATGTACCGTATCTTAACCTAATGTAACCTTAGCTAACCTAATGTATCGTATCGTATCGTAACGTAACATAACCTTACCTAACGTATCGTATTGTATCGTAACCTAACCTAACCTTTTGTATCGTTTCATATCGTATTGTTTCGTAACCTAACCTCACCTAACCTATCCTATCGTACCGTATCGTAACCTAACCTAATCTAACCTATTGTAACGTATCGTATCGTAACCTAACCTAACCTATCGTATCGTATCGTATCCTAACCTAACCTGTCGTATCGTATTGTATTGTATCATTTCGTATCGTATCGTAAACTCACCTAACCTAACCTTACCTAACCTAATGTATGTATCGTATCGTAACATAACCTAACCTAACATAACTTATCGTATTGTATCGTAACCTAACCTAAACTCACCTATTGTATCGTATCGTAAAGTATCGTAACCTAACCTAACCTATCGTATCGTATCGTATCTGAATCGTGGCGTATCGTATCGTAACCTATCCTAACCTAACCTTATGTATCGTATCGTATCGTAACCTAACTTAACGTAACCTAACCTAATGTATCGTATCGTATCGTAACCTTACCTAACCTAACTTATCGTATCGTATCGTATCGTAACATATCGCATCGTAATCTTATCTAACCTAAATTTAACCTAACATATAGTATAGTAACCGAAACTAACCTAACCTATCGTATAGTATCGTATCGTAAAGTATCGTATTGTATCGTTACATAACCTAACCTAAACTTACCAAACCTAATGTATTGTATCGTAAACTAACCTAACGTAACCTTACCTAATGTATCGTATCGTATCGGAACCTTACCTAACCTAACCTAACTTATCGTATCGTATCCGTTACACAACATATCGTATCGTATCGTAAACTTTTAATAACCTAACCTAACCTATTGTATCGTATCGTATCGTATCGTACCGTACCGTTTCGTATCGTATCCTGACCTAACCTAATCTAACGTATCGTAACCTAACGTGTCGTAACCAAGCCATACATGACTTAACCTAACATTACCTAACCTAACGTATCGTAACCTAACCTAACCGAACCTATCGTATTGTATCGTAACCTAACCTAACCTAACCTATCCAAACCTAACCTATCCTACCCTAACCTAACCTAACCTAACGTAACGAATCGTATCGTATCGTAACCTTACCTAACCTAACATATCGTATCGTAACCTAACCAAACCTTACCTTACCTATCCTAACCTAATGTATCGTATCGTAACCTAACATAACCTAACCTAACCTAACGTATCTTATCGTAACGTAACCTAACATAACCATACGTAACGTATCGTATTGTATCGTAACCTAACGTAACCTAACCTATTGTATCGTATCGTATCGTATCATAACCTAACCTAACCTATCGTATCGTATTGTATCGTAACCTGACATAACCTTACCTATTGTATCGTATCATACCGTACCGTTACCTAACCTTATCTAACCTATCGTATCTTATCGTATCATATAGTGTCGTATCGTATCGTAACCTAACCAAACCTAACCTTACCTAACCTAATGTTTCGTATCGTATCGTAACCTAACCAAACGTAACCTAACCTAATGTATCGTATTGTATCGAAACTTACCTAACCTAACCTAACGTATCATATCGTATCCTAACCTAACATCACCTAACCTTACCTAACCTAATGTATCGTATCGTAACGTAACCTAACATAACCTTACTTAACGTATCGTATTGTATCGTAACCTTACCTAACCTAATCTAACCTGACCTATCGTATCGTAACCTAACCTAACATATCGTTTCGTATCGTAACCTAACCTATTGTATAGTATTGTATCGTAACCTAACCTAATATAACCTTACCTATCCTAAACTAACGTATCGTATTGTATCGTTTCGTAACCTAACCTAACGTATCGTTAGGTAACCTAATGTAACCTAACCTAACCTAATTAATCTAATTTAAACTAAGCTAACCTAACCTAACCTAACATATCGTATCGTATCATATAATATCGTATTGTATCTTATCGTATCGTAAACTAACCTAACCTAACTTAAACTAACCGAACCTATCGTATCGTATCGTATCGAAACGTAACCTAACCTATCCTAACCTAACTTAACCAAACTTATCCATACCTAACCTAACGTAACGTATTGTAACATAACGTAACCTATCCTAACCTAACCTTAATGTATCGTATCGTATCGTAACCTAACATAACCTTAACTAACGTTTCGTATTGTATCGTAACCTAACCTAACCTAACCTATTGTATCGTATCGTACCGTATCGTAACCTAACCTAACCTATCGTATCTTATCGTATCGTAACCTAACCTAAACTAACTTAACCTAACCTATCGTATCGTATTGTATCGTAACCTTACATAACCTAACCTAATGTATTCCATCGTATTGTATGATAACCTAATGTAACCTGTTGTATCGTATCGTTTCGTATCGTAACCTAATCTTACCTAACATATTATATCGTATCGTATGGTTACCTTACCTAACCTATCGTATCGTGTCATATCGTATCGAAACCTAACCTAACCTTACCTAACCTAATGGATCGTATCGTATCGTAACCTAACATAATGTAACCTAACCTAATGTATCGTATCGTAACCTCACATAAACCAAACCTACCTTTCGTATCGTATCGTAACATAGCGTATCGTATCGTAACCCTATCTAACCTAACCTAACCTAAATTATAGTATAGTAACCGAAACTAAAATAACCTAACCTATCGTATCGTATCGTAACGTATCGTACCGTATCGTATCGTATCGTATCTTAACCTTACCTAATCTAACTTATCGTAACCTAACATATCATAACCAAAGCTTATCTCACCTAACCTAATGTTACCTAACCTAAAGTATCGTAACCTAACCTAACCTAACATTACCTATCGTATCGTTTCGTTACCTAACGTAACTTATCGTTTCGTATCGTAACCTAACCTAATGTATCATATTGTATCGTATCGTAACCTAGCCTCACCTAACCTATCGTATCGTAGCGTATAATATTGTTACGTAACCTAACATAACGTAACCTAACTTAACCTTATGTATCATATCGTATCATAACATAAACTAACCTATTATATCGTATTGTAACCTATCGTATCGTATCATAACCTAACCTATCGTATCGTAACCTAAAGTATCGTATCGTTTCATAACCTTTCCTTATCTCACGTATCGTATCGTAACCTTACCTTACCTAACCTACGCTAACGTATTGTAACCTAACCTTAACTATCATAATCTAACATATCCTAACCTAACATATCCTAACCTAACCTAAACTAACCTAACATAACCTAACCTAACCTATCATATCGTATTGTATCATAACCTGACATAACCTAACCTAACTTATCGTATCTTATCGAATCGTATCGTATAGTATCGTAACCTAACCTAACCTAAAGTATCGTATCGTATCGAAACCTTACCTAACATAACCGAACCTAACCTAACCTAACCTTACCATACCTAACCTAATCTTACCTAATCTAACCTAATGTATCGTATCGAAACCTAACCTAACATATCATATTCAAACCTAACCTAAATTAATATATCATATCGTAACCTAACCTAACGTATTTTATCGTATCGTAACCTACCCTAACCTAACCTAACCTAACTTATCGTATCGTATCGAAACCTAACCTAACCTAACATAACCTTACCTAACCTTACATAACCTTACCTAACCTAATCTTACATAATCTAACCTAATGTATCGTATAGTAAACTAAACTAAAGTAACATATACAAACCTAACCTAACATAATGTATCGTATCGTAACCTTACCTAACCTTACGTATCGTATCGTATCTAACCTAACATATCGTATCGTATGGTATCGTATTGAATCGTAACTAATCTAACCTATCGTATCGTATCGTAACCTAACCTATTCTATCGTATAGTATTGTATCGTAACCTTACCTAACCTATCGTATCGTATCGTACAGTATCGTTTCGAATCCTTCCCTAACCTAACCTAACATATCGAATCGTATCGTAACCTAACCTAACATAACCTAACGTATCGTATCGTAACCTAACCTAACCTAACCTAACATATCGTATTGTAACCTAACCTAACCTAGCCTAACCTAACCTAAACTTTCCTAACCTAACCTAACTTAACGTATCGTATCTTAACCTAACGTAACCTTACCTAACCTAAAGTATCGTATCGTAACGTAACAACCTTAACTAACGTATCGTATTGTATCGTAACCTAACCTAACCTATTGTGCCGTATCATAACCTAACCTAACCTAACCTAACCTAACCTAGCCTAGCCTAGCCTAGCCTAGCCTAGCCTAACCTAATCTAACCTAACCTAACATAACATAACCTAACCTTACCTAACCTAACCTATCATATCATATCGTATTGTATCATAACATAACCTAACCTAATTTATCGTATCGTATCAAATCCTAACCTAACCTAACATATCGTATCGAAACATAACTTAACATAACCGAACCTAACCTAACCTAATCTTACCTAACCGTACCTAACCTAATCTTACCTAATCTAACCTAATGTATCGTATCGTAACCTAACCTAACATAAACAAACCTAACCTAACCTAATGTCTCCTATCGTAACCTAACCTAACCTTACATATCGTATCGTATCTAACCTAACATATCGTATCGTATGGTATCATTTTGTATCGTAACTTATATAACCTATCCTATCGTATCGTAACCAAACCTGACCTATCGTATCGTATAGTATAGTATAGTATCGTTTCGAAACCGACCCTAACCTAACCTAACCTAACTTAACGTATCGTTCCGTAACCTAACCTATCCTAACGTATCGAATCGTATCGATTCGTATCATAGCCTATCCTACCATAACCTTACGTATCGTATCGTAACCTAACCTAACCTAACCTATCGTATCATAACGTAACCTAACCTAACCTAACCTAACCTAACCTTTCCTAACCGAACGAAACCTAACCTAACCTAACCTATCGTATCGTATCGTATCGAATCGTATCGTACCGTAACCTAACCTAAACAGCCTAACCTAACCTAAACTAAACTATACTAAACTAACGTATCGTATCGTAACCTAATATATCGTATCGTATCGTAACCTAACCTTACCTAAACTAACATATCATATTCTATTGTAACCTAACATAACCTAACCTAACCTAACAAGTATCGTATCGTAACATTTCCTAATGTATTGTATCGTATCGTAACCTAACCTATCGTATCGTATCGTAACCAAACCTACCCTTATCTAACCTAACCTAACCTAACGTATCGTATCGTATCGTAACCTAACCTAACCTAACCTTAACTAACCTAACCTATCCTCACCTAATCTAACCTAACCTAAACTAAACTAACCTTACCTAACCTAACCTAACCTAACCTGACCTAACCTATCCTGGACTTTTAAAAAGAACTCAGGTTTGCTATAAAGATTGGGAAAATGTACTAGAGTTGTGGTACAATGTTCCACCGACCTATCACATGTATCATAATTATGGTACAGTAACATACAATCATGTAAATTTTACCATAGTTATCGTACAATGTACTTAATGTATAGTGCAATTTACTTAATTTATTGTACAATATAATATAGTTATGGTACAATTTACCATAATTTTGATACAATTTACCATAGTTATGGTACAATTTACCATAGTGTGGTACAATTTACCTTAGTTATGGTTCATTTTACCACAAACTCGCATTTAATGGACTTCAGTTACGGTATATTGTACAATCAGTGTTTTCGCAGTGTACCATAATTGTAGAAAAGTGTTCTGTAACCTAACCTAACATATAGTATAGTAACCGAAACTAACCTAACCTATCATACGTATAGTATCGTATCGTACCGTACCATATCGTATCGTATCCTAACCTAACTAATCTAATGTATCGTAACCTAATGTATCATAACCAAACCTTACCTCACCTAACCTAATGTTACCTACCCTATCGTATCGTATCGTATTGTATTGTTACGTAACCTAACCTAACATAACCTAACTTAACCTAATTTATCATATCGTATCGTAACCTAACCTAACCTAACCTAACCTATTGAATCGTATCGTAACCTAACCTAATGTATCGTATCATAAACTAACCTATCGTATCGTATCGTAACCTAAAGTATCGTATCGTATTGTAACCTAACCATATCTAACGTATCGTATCGTAAACTTACCTTACCTAACCTAACCTATCCCTACCTAACATAACATGCTGTATCGTATGGTATCGTATTGTATAGTAACATACCTAACCTATCGTATCGTTTCGTATCGTTAGTAACCTAACCTACAGTATCGTATTGTATCGTATCGTATCGTATAGTATCGTATATTATCGTTTCGAAACTTACCATAACCTAACTTAACCTATCGTATCGTAACCTAACCAGACCTAACCTAACGTAACTAATCGTATCGTATCGTAACCTTACCTAACCTAACTTTACGTATCGTATTGTATCGTATCGTAACCTAACCTAACATAACCAAACCTAACCTTACCTAACCTAACCAGCCTAGCCTAACCTAAGCTAACCTAACATAACCTAACCTAACCTAACCTATCATATCGTATTTTATCATAACATAACCTAACCTAACCTAACTTATCGTATCGTATCGAATCGTATCGTATTATTTCGTATCGTAACCTAACCTAACCTAACATATCGTAACGTATCGAAACCTAACCTAACATAACTGAACCTAACCTAACCTAACCTTACCTAACCTAATCTTAACTAATCTTACATAATGTATCGTATCGTAACCTAACCTAACATAACATATACAAACCTAACCAAACCTAATGTATCGTATCGTAACCTTACATAACCTTACGTATCGTATCTAACCTAACATATCGTATCGTATGGTAACGTATTGAATCGTAACTTATCTAACCTATCGTATAGTATCGTATCGTAACCTAATTTAACCTATCGTATTGTATCGTAACCTAACCTAACCTATCGTATCGTATCGTATAGTATCGTTTTGAAACCTTCCCTAACCTAACCGAACCTAACGAATCGTATCTAAACCTAACCTAATGTATCGAATCGTATCGTAACCTAACCTAACATAACCTAACGTATCGTATCGTAACCTAACCTAACCTAACATATCGTATTGTAACCTAACCTAACCTAAACTAACCTAACCTAACCTAACCTAACCTTTCCTAACCTAACCTAACCTAACTTAACCAAACCTAACCTAATGTAACCTAACCTAACCTACCTTATCGTATTGTATCGTATCGAATCGTATCGTATCGAATCGTATCGTAACCTAACCTAACCTAAACTAACGTATCATATCGTATTGTAACCTAACCTAACATATAGAATCGTACCGTAACCTAACCTTATTTAATGTATCGTATTGTATCGTAACCTTACCTAACCTACCCTAACCTAACCTAACGTATCGTAACCAAACGTAACCTTATCTTACGTAACCTAACCTAACCTAACGTATCGTATCGTAACCTAACCTAACCTAACCTTAACTAACCTTACCTAACCTAACCTAAACTAACCTTACTTAACCTACCCTAACCTAACCTAACCTTACCTAACCTTACCTAACCTACTATAACCTATCCTAACCTAACCTAACCTGGACTTTTAAAAAGAACACAGGTTTGCTATAAAGATGGGGAGAAGGTACTATAGTTGTGGTACAATGTTCCACTGACCTATCACGTGTACCATAATTATGGTACAGTAACCTACAAACATGAGAATTAAACCGTAGTTATGGTACAATGTACCATATTTATGGTGCAATTTACTTAATTTATGGTACAATTTTCCATAATTTTGATACAATTTACCATAGTTATAGTACAATTTATTATAGTTATGGCACAATTTACCATAGTTATGGTACATTTTACCATAAACTCTCCTTTAATGGGTTTCAGTTAAGGTATATTGTACAATCAGTGTTTTCTTAGTGTACCATAATTGTAGAACAGTGTTCTGTAAACTTGCCAAGTGTATTTTATAACTGTGTAATATATTCTTACCAAGTGCTTGCTAAGTATTCCCAATTTATTTCACCTTTATTCTGGTACTGCTCCATTCTTACTTTTGATGATATTTAGTAATAGTAGTAATGACCAATAGTATTCTGTTTATTTTTCATAAACCGTTATATTTCTGTATATTTTATTCCTATTTACTAAGTTACTTTTCAGACATTCTTTTAGCTTTCCGTATTCAATTGTAGTCCTAGCCACAGGTATTTCGAATTCTTCATGCGAGAGCTCCTACTGAATTATTTCTGTGACAAGTTATAAAATTTTATTGGAATTCTCACTAAAAATAAAATGAGGAAGCATGAATTTTTGTTTTGACTGTGTACTTGCTATTTTGCATAATATTGTATTGTTGACATAACACTCTTACATAATCAGAATGTATTTTTTAAGTTATTTTATTTTAGTATTATATTGCTGGCCTTATTTATTAATTATAGAATTGTTTCCTGATCTGTATTGTTCGTTGTACGTGCAGTGGGTGTTTGCTTCTAAAAGTGTGTCCAACTATTTCAGTTTCTCATGTTAATAATGTGAAATAGTTACAGAGGGACTGAGGATTAAAACCCTTCAGAAGAACATCTCGTTGCGATCCAGTTAATATATCCAACGGTTGTATAAATGTCTGGATATTCGGCTATCTACCATAGGTATGGAGATGACCTCTCTATGACAGAAAGCGTCTCTAGCAATCAAGTGTTGTTCTAACATTGCAATATAACATCGTACTAGCAGTTCTACTAGCAGCTTCGGCACGAGTTTTCTCCTTGTAGTCAAATTAACGCAATGTTAAAACAACCCCAGAGTACCAGTGTCGTCAATCAATCATAAAAGGGTAAATTTTCAACATCTGTGACCAGACCTGTTCCTCTATGGTCGTGATTTAGCCTGACCTACCAACTCTGTATACAACTCAGAACACATTTTTCCTTAACATTTTTAAGCAATAATATTTGTTAATATATTTCTCAATGGTGAAGACTGTCATAGCTTTCTTTGTTAACAAATTTCAAATATTGTGTTGACAGACTTAAGTTTGCTCAACACCACACATGAACCCTTGAAAATTCGCACTAATATAAAGATTTTCTTTTTTATTATGTTCACAAAGTTCTGTTTTTAGGTCTCGGCTAAAAAGGAATGGTGTTATAAGTTTGAATGATAGCCAGGATGTGTGTCTGTTTACGTTTGCGTAGCTCCCAAACGAATGAACCGATTCCAGTTCTTCTTTATGTAATTGAAAGCTAGTTTCATCGAGATAGTTCTTAGCTATTTTTATTGACAATCTGTGCAGCTGTTCAAAAATTAATGAAAGCTTTTGAAAATTGGTGTGAGAATTCCATAAACCCGTAATAGAGTATTATGCTTTTATATTGTAATTCTCTATGGTGTAGATGATTGGAAAAATTTATAAATTAAGCAGAGTTTTAGTGGGAAAAGGTACATGTTTGCAAATCTGAAGGTCTTGCAATGATATAGTAACCTTGATCAGATGCTGAACGTGTACGTGTTGTGTCTATAATTCAGAAGTTTTTTTTTGCAACCTCGTATATAATATTTGTAATCAAACAAAGAAATTTAACAACATTTACCACAAAAATATAAGATCATCACTTGATATCCCACCGAAAAACACTCCCCACTAACACACTGCATGCTAGCTTAGTACTCAGTGCCTAGAAGTGATGTGTAGAGACATGTGAAATTCTCGTTATAATTTGGTAGCAGATTAAATTTAACTTTCCTATACATAACAGAACATAATTTGTAATTAAATTTGCCGCGAACTTTTGTGTGTTGTCTTTTACGAGTGTTATGTCTTTACAGAGATTGGCCTCTCTACCATGTAAGCATTCTCTGCTGCAATTCACGTCAATATCAGCCAGCAGGAGACATCGAACGAGCTTATAGTCACTTGGAGTCTAGTCAGCTATTAGAAAATAATGCAGATTTTGCATATCTCCAGCGGTGAAGTTTTTACGTAAGCATTGTTCGTCTTAATATATTGACCCTTTATGTGCCTCCAAAGTAAAATAGAAATAAATTAAGTTTAAATAAGTCTAAACAATCACACTTTTGGTATATTCAGTGTTTCTGCATATGTTATGTAATTTATTCGCATGAGTTTTAGTTATTGAAGGACAATAATTATGCCTTTTGTTATCGTTGAGTTGTTTGAATTCTGCTTCTACGTCACTTTTCAATAGTGCATTTATAGAAACGGCTCGTCAAATATATTTTTCTTCACCCGGAACGGGAGGTAGGCATTAAGGAAAAGATAGCATGTGTTAACTGTGGGTAGGGACATGAATATTTCCAGAGATCAGATACCAGCAGGGTAGACACTGCTTAACCTTTCGTATCGTATCGTATCGTAACCTAACCTAACATAACCTAACCTAAAGTATCGTATAGTAACCTAAACTAACCTAACCTATCGTATCGTATAGTATCGAAACCTAACCAAACACTTCCTTACGTACCATGTCGTATTGTATCGTAAACTATCCTATACCTCACCTAACCTTACCTAACCTAATGTATCGTATCGTATCGTAACCTAACTTAACGTATCATATTGTTTCGTAACCATACCTAACCTAATCTAACATATCGTATCGTAACCTAACCTTACATATCGTATCGTATCGTATCATACCCTAACCTAACCTTACTTAACTTAACCTAACGTAAATTAACCTAAACTAAACTAAACTGTCCTGACACGACCTGACACGACACGAAACGACATGACACGACACGATACGACAAGATACATGACACAAGACGATACGTCCTAACCTACCCTAACCTATCCTAACTTAACCTAAGATAACCTAAGTTAACCTAAACTGAATTAAACTGAACTAATCTGCCCTGATGCGACATAACACGACACGATACGACATGACACGACACGGTGAAAAATGATACGACAATGTACGACACGTCACGACAAGACACGACAAATACGACATGATAACCTAACCTAACATAACTTACCCTAAACTAACCTAACCAAAATTAACCGAAACTATAATAAACCGTCCTTACATGGCCTGAAACGACACAAAACGACATGACACGACACGACTCGATACAACAGGTCATGGCACGACAAGAAACGAAACGATACGACCTGACATTCCCTTACCTAACCTAACCGAACATAACATAACCTAACCTATCCTAACATAACCTAACCTAACATAACCTAATCTAACCAAATCTAAACTTAACTAACCTAAACTTAACTTACTTAACCTATCCTAAATTAACCTAAACTTAATTAAACTAACATAAACTGCCCTGACACGACCTGACACGACAAGATGCGACATGACACGACACGACACAACATGATGTGACATGGCACGGCACGACACGACACGACAAGACACAACAAGAAACGACTTTACATACCCTAACCTAACCTAACTTAACATAATCTTACCTTATCTAAATTAACCTAAACTAACCTAAACAGACCCTTGACTGTAATGACACGACCTGGCACAACACGATACGTCATGACACAACACGACACAATATGATACGACACAGCACGGCACGACACGACACGGACACGACACAATACGACCTAACATACCCTAACCTAACTTAACCTAACATAACTTAAATTAACCTAAACTAACCTCAACTGACCTAAACTGTCCTGAATCAACCTGACACGACACGACACAACACAGCATGGTACGTCACGGCACGACACGACACGATACGATACGACAAGACAGGACATAACACGAGACATTAATTAACTAAACTACCCTAACCTAACCAAAATTAACCTAACCTAAACTAAATTAACCTAAAATGAATTAAACTAACATTAACTGCCCTGACACAACCTGACACGGCACGATATGACATGACACGATACGTCACGACTCGACACATGATAAGACACGGCACGACACGACAAGACACGACACGATACGACTTAACATACACTAACGTAACCTAACCTTACTTAAACTAAAATGACTTAAATTAACCTAAACTAACCTAAACTGACCTAAACTGTCCTGACACGACCTGACACGACACGACAAGTCACGACATGATACGACCTAACTTAACCTAACCGAACCTTACCTAACCTAACCTAACGTAACCTAACCTAACCTAACCTAAACAAACATAACATAACCTAACCTAAACTAACATAACCTAACCTAACCAAACCTAACCTAACCTAACCTTAACTAACTCAACCTAACTTAACCTATTCTAACCTAACCTAACCTTACCTAATCTAACCTTACCTAACCTAATGTAAACTAACCTAACTTAACATAACCTAAATTAACCTAACTTAACCTACCCTAACATTACCTAAAACTAAACTAACCTAAACTAAACTAAACTGACCTTAACTGACATAAACTGACCTTAACTTACCTGTCAAAAACTGACCTGACATGACCTGTCCTAGACTGACCAGACATGAACTGACCTGACATGACCTGACATTAGACGACATGACACGACATGACATGAAACGACAGGACACTACACGACACGACGCGACAGGACAGGACACGACACGACTCGACCTAACCTATCCTAACCAAAAACAAAATTAACTTAAACTGACCTAAACTGATCTTAACTGTCCTGACACGACCAGAGAAGACAAGACACGACATGACACGACACAACTCGACGCAACACATTACGACAAATCACCGCACATCACAGCACGACACAACACGACTCGATACGACACGACACATCAAGTCAGGACACGATACGAGCTAATCTAACCTAACCTACCCTAACCTAACCTAACCTATCATAACCTAACCTAACGTAATATAACTAAATCTAAACAAATCTAACCTTACCTAAAATAACCTAAAGTAACCTAAATTAACCTATCCTTACCTTAATTAAACTAAACTGATTTAAACTGACCTAAACTGCCCTGACACGATCTGACACGACAAAATACGACATGACACTACACAACACAACATGATATGACACTGAACGGCACGACACGACAAGACACAACACGATAAGACCTAACGTACCCTTACCTAACCTAACATAACTTAATCTAACTTAACCTAACCTAAATAAACCTACACTAACCTAAACTGACCTAAAATGGAATGACACGACTTGACACGACACGAAACGACATGACACGACACAACACGACTCGATACGACACGACGCTACAAAAAACGACCCGATACATCCTGACTTACACTAACAAAACCTAATCTAACCAAATATAACCAAACCTAACCTAAACTAACCTAATATAACATTACCTAACCTAACATAACCTTACCTAACCTCTACCTAACCCAACCTAACCAAAACAAACCTAACCTAGCCTAACATAACCTAACGTAACCTAAACTTACCTAACCTAAATTAACCTAAACTGAGCTAAACTGACCTAAATTGCCCTGAAACGACCTGACACGATACGAAACGACATGATACGTCACGGCACGACACGACCTAACATACCCTAACCTAATCTAACATAACCTTACCTAACCTAAATTAACCTAAACTGACCTAAACTAACCTAAAATGCCCTGACGCGACCTGACACGACACGACACAAAAAGACACGACACGACACAGCACGGCCTGGCATGGCACGACACGAAACGATACGACATGACACGACTCGATACCACAAAACATGACACGACAAGACACGACACGATAGGACCTAAACTACCCTTACCTCAACTAACCTATCTTAACATAACCTAACTTAACATAACCTAACTTAACTTATCCAAACCTAACATAACCTAACCTAACCCGACCTAATATAACCTAACATAACTAACCTAACCTAACTAAAAATAACCTAACCTAACATAACCTAACCTAACTTAACCTCAACCTAACCTACCCTAACCTAAACTAAACTAAACTAACCTAATCTATTATAACCTAACCTTACCTATCCTAACTAAAAATAACCTAACCTAACATAACCTAAACTAACCTAACTTAACATCAACCCAACCTACCCTAACCTAAACTAAAATAACCTTACCTATCATAACCTTACCTTACCTAACATAACCTAACTTAACATAACCTATTCTAACTTAACTTAAACTAACCTATACTAACCTATACTAACCTAAACTATCCTAACCTCATCTTACCCAACCTAATCTAACCAAACCTTATCTAACCTAACCCAACAGATTGTAAACTAACCTGAACAAAAAACATAACCTAACCTAACCTAACCTAACCATTACCGAACCTAAACAAACCTAATGTAACCTTACCCAATTTAACCTATCCTAACCTCAATTAAACTAAATTAACTTAACCTAACCAAACCTATCCAAACCTAACCTAACCTAATATAAACTAAACTAAACTGACCTAAACTGACCTAAACTGTCCTGAATCGACCTGACACGACACGACACAACAGGGCATGTAACAGTAGGGCACAATATGACACAACACGACACGATACGACACGACACCACATGACACGAGACGATACGTCCTAACATGCCCTAACCTAACCTAACTTAACCTAACCTAATCTAACCTAACCTTACCTAACCTAACCTAACCTACCCTAACCTAAACTAAACTAACCTAACCTAAACTAACCTAACCTAAACTAACTTAACCAAACCTAACTTAATAAAACCTAACTTAAACTAACCTAACCTAATTTAATGTAACCTAACATAACATAACCTAACCTTACGTAACTTAAACTAAACTGATCTTAACTGACCTAAACAGTTCTGACTTGAAATGTCTTATACTGACCTGACATGAATAGACCTGATATGACCTGACATGACACGACAGAACACGACATGACACTACACAACACGACACTACACGACACGACACGATACGGCACGACACAATACGACACGATACGTCACGAATCGATACGACACGACATGACAAGGCACGACACGATACGACCTAACCTAAGCTAACCTAACATTACTTTACCTAATCTAACCTAAACTAAACTAAAATGACCTAAACTGTCCTAAACTGTCCTGAATCGACCTGACCCGACACGACACAATACGGCATGGCACGGTAGGGCACGGCAAAACACGGCATGACACGAGACGATACCACCGTACCTACCCCAACCTAACTTAACCTAACCTAACATAAATTAACCTAAACTGAATTAAAATGACCTTAACTGCCCTGACACGACCTGACACGGCACGTTACGACATGATATGACACGACACGACAACATGATACGACACTGCACAACACGACACGACAAGACACAACACGATACGACCTAACGTAACCTAACCTAACTAAACTTAACCTAACCTAACTAAATTAACCTAATTTAACCTAAACTAACCTAAACAGTCCTAACACGACCTGACACGACACGAAACGACATAACAAGACACGACTCGATACGACACGACAAGACACGACATGATACTACATTTCTTACCCTATGCTAACCTAACCTTACCTAACCTAACATAAACTAACCTTACCTAACCTAACCTATCCTAACCTAACCTAAGCTAACTTAACAAACCTAACCTATCCATTACCTAACCTGACTTACCTAATCAAACTTAACCTAACCTAACCAAAACTTACCTAACCTATACTATCTTAATCTAACCTAACTTAACCTAACCTTACATAACATAACCTAATCTTACTAAATTTTACCTTACCTAACCTAATCTAACCTAACCTAACCTAAATTAATTTTAACTGAATTAAACTGACCTAAACTGACCTGACACGATCTGACACGACACAATAGGACATGACACAAGACACAACATGATGCGATACTGCACGGCACGAACCGCAAGACACAACACGATACGACATAACATACCCTAACCTAACCTAAATTAACCTTACATAACCTAACCTAACCGTTAGCTAAACTAAACTGACCTTAACTGACCTAAACTGCCTGACATGACCTGTCCTAAACTGACCTGACAAGACCTGACCTGACATGATCTGACATGACACGACGCGGCACATCATGACACGACACAACACAACACGACAAGACACGACGTGATACGACCTAACCTAACTTAATCTAAACTAACCGAACATAAACTAACCTAACTAACCTAACCTAACCAAACATAACCTAACATAACCTAACCTAACATGAACCTAACCTACTCTAACAAACTAAACTAACCCAACCTAACCTAACCTTCCCTAACCTAAACTAACCTAACATAACTTAATCTTACCTAACCTAACCTTAAAAAACCTAACCTAAACTAACCTAACATAACCTAAACTAACCTAACCTAACCAAACCACATCTATCCTAACCTAACCTAACCAAACCTAAATTAACCTACCTAAACCAAACCTAAACTTACCTAAAATGACCTAAACTGACCTAAACTCTCCTGAATCGACCTGACACGACACGACACGATATGGCACGGTACAGCATGGCACGACACGACATGATACGACCAGACACAACATTACACGAACGATACGACCTTACCTACACTAACCTAACCTAACTTAATCTAACCTAACATAACTAACCTATATTGAACTAAAATGACATTAAATGCCCTGACACGATACGAAATGACGTGAAACGATACGACACAACATGATACGACACTGCAGAGCACGACACGACACGACAAGACACTACACCATACGACCTAACGTACCCTAACCTAACCTTACCTTACTTAACATAACCTAAACTAAATTAACTTAAACTAAACTAACCAAAACTAACCTAAAATGACCTAAACTGACCTAAACTGTCCTGAATCGAACTGACACGACACGACACAACACGACATGGCACGGTACAGCACGACACGGCACTACACGTACAAGATACGACATGACACGAGACGATACGAACTTACCTACTCTAACCTAACATAACCAAACTTAACCTAACCTAAATTAACCTAAACTGAATTAAACTGACCTAAACCGCCCTGACACACCTGACATGACAAGATTCGACATGATACGACACAACATTATGCGACACGGCACGGCTCGACACGACAAGACACAACAAGATACAACCTAACATACCCTAACCTAACCTAACATAACATAACCTAACCTAAGCTAACCTAAACTATACTGACCTTAACTGACCTAAACAGAACTGACTTAACCTATCTTAAACTGGCCTGACATGAACTGAACTGACATGACCTGACATGAGACGACGTGACACTACACGACACGACACTACACGACACGACGCGAAACGATAGGACACGACATGTCACGACCTAATCTATCCTTACGGAAAACTAAATTAACTTAAACTGACCTAAACTGATCTAAACTGTCCTGACACGACATGACACGACAAGACACGACATGACACGACATGACACGACACAGTTCGATACGACACGTTACAACAAATCACTGCAAGAAACGAAACAACACGACACGACAAGACACGACACGATATGACATAAACTAAATTAACCAAACCTAACCTAACCTAACCTAACTAAACCTAAAATAACCTAACCTAACTTAACCTAACCTAAACTAACCTAACCTAACCAAAACTATCCTAACCAAACCTAAATTAACCTACCCAAACCTAACCTAATCCAAACAAGTCTAAAGTGACCTAAACTGATCTAAACTGTCCTGAATCGACCTGACACGACACGACGCAACACGGCCTGGAACGGTACGGCACAACACGACACAACACAATACGACACGATACGACATGACACGAGACGATAGATCCTAACCTACCGTAACCTAACCTAACCTACCCTAATCTAACATAACCTAACCTAACATAACATAATCTAACCAAACCTAACCTTACCTAACTTAACCTACCATAAACTAAACTAACCTAACCTAACCTTACGTAACCTAACCTGACTTAACCAAACCTAACTTAATCTAACCTAACTTAACCTAAACTTAACTAACCTAAACTAATCTGACCTCAACTGTCCTAAACTGTACTGACTTGAACTGTATTATACTGACCTGACATGATCAGACCTGATATGACCTGACATGACACAACAAGACACGACATGACACGAAACGACACGACAATACACGACACGATACGGCACGACACAACACGACACGACACGTCACGAATCGATACGACATGACCTAACCTAACCTAAGCTAACCTAACCTTACCTAATGTAACCTAACCTAACCTAACATAAACTTACCTAAACTAAACTAACCCAAAATGACCTAAAGTGACCTAAATTATCCTGAATCGACATGACACGACATCACACAACACGGCATGGCACGGTACGGAACGGCAAGACACGACATGACACGAGACGATACCACCTTACCTATCCTAACCTAACTTAACCTAACCTAACATAAATTAACCTAAACTGAATTGAAATGACCTTAACTGACCTGACACGACCTAACACGGCACAATACGACATGACATGAAACGACACGATACAACATGATACGACACTGCACTAAAAGACAAGACACGACACGATACGACCTAACGTACCCTAACCTAACTTAACCTAACCTAACCTAAATTAACCTAATTTAACCTAAACTAACCTAAACAGTACTAACACGACCGGACACGACACGAAAAGACATGACACGACACGACACGACTCGATACGACACGACACTACAGAACACGACATGATAACAACATTTCTTACCCTATGCTAACCTAACCTTACCTAACATAACGTAACCTAACCTTACCTAACCTAACCATTACCTAACCTAATCAAACGTAACCTAACCTTACCAAATGTAACCTAACCTAACCTTACCTAACCTAACCTAACCAAACCTAACCTAACCTATCCTAACCTAACCTAACTTAACCTAACCTAACATAACCTAACCTAACATAACCTAACCTAACATAACATAACCTAATCTTACTTAATCTAACCTTACCTAACCTAACTTAACTTAACCTAACCTAACCTAAACTGAATTAAACTGACCTAAACTGACCTGACGCGACCTGACACGACACGATACCACATGACACGACACGACACAACATGATGCGACACTGCACAGCACGACACGACAAGGCACGACACGATACGACCTGACTTACCATAACCTAACCTAACTTAACCTAACCTAACCGAACATAACCTTACCTAACCTAACATATCCTAACCTAACCTAACATATCCTAACCTAACCTAACCAAACATAACCTGACCTAACCTAACATAACCTAACCTAAACTAAACAGACCTTAACTGACCTAAACTGTACTGACTTGAACTTTTTTATACTGACCTGACATGAACAGACCTGATATGACCTGACATGACACGACAAAACACGACATGACACGAAACGACACGACACGACACGACAAGACACAACAAGAAACGACTTTACATAACCTAACCTAACCTTACTTAACATAATCTTACCTTATTTAAATTAACCTAAACTAACCTAAACAGACCCTTGACTGTCATGACACGACCTGGCACAACACGATACGTCATGACACAACACGACACAATATGATACGACACAGCACGACACGACACGGACACGACACGATACGACCTAACATACCCTAACCTAACATAACCTAACTTAACCTAACATAACTTAAATTAACCTAAACTAACCTAAACTGACCTAAACTGTCCTGACACGACCTGACACGACACGACAAGTCACGACATGATACGACCTAACTTAACCTAACCGAACCTTACCTAACCTAACCTAACCTAACCTAAACAAACATAACATAACCTAACCTAAACTAACATAACCTAACCTAACCAAACCTAACCTAACCTTAACTATCTCAACCTAACTTAACGTATTCTAACCTAACCTAACCTTACGTAATCTAACCTTACCTAACCTAACGTAAACTAATCTAACTTAACATAACCTAAATTAATCTAACTTAACCTAACATAACCTAAAACTAAACTAACCTAAACTAAACTAAACTGACCTTAAGTGACATAAACTGTACTTAACTTACTTGTAAAAAACTGACCTGACATGACCTGTCCTAGACTGACCAGACATGAACTGACCTGACATGACCTGACATTAGACGACATGACACGACATGACATGAAACGACAGGACATTACACGACACGACGCGACAGGACAGGACACGACACGAATCGACCTAACCTATCCTAAAAAAAAAAAAATTAACTTAAACTGACCTAAACTGATCTCAACTGTCCTGACACGACCAGACAAGACAAGACACGACATGACACGACACGACACAACTCGACGCAACACATTACGACAAATCACCGCACATCACGGCACGACACAACACGACTCGATACGACACGACACATCAAGTCAGGACACGATACGAGCTAATCTAACCTAACCTACCCTAACCTAACCTAACCTAAACTATCATAACCTAACCTAACATAATATAACTAAATCTAAACAAATCTAACCTTACCTAAAATAACCTAAATTAACCTAAATTAACCTATCCTTACCTTAATTAAACTAAACTGAATTAAACTGACCTAAACTGCCCTGACACGATCTGACACGACAAAATACGACATGACACTACACGACACAACATGATACGACACTGAACGGCACGACACGACAAGACACAACACGATAAGACCTAACGTACCCTTACCTAACCTAACATAACTTAATCTAACTTAACCTAACCTAAATAAACCTACACTAACCTAAACTGACCTAAAATGGAATGACACGACTTGACACGACACGAAACGACATGACACGACACAACACGACTCGATACGACACGACGCTACAAAAAACGACCCGATACATCCTGACTTACACTAACAAAACATAATCTAACGAAACATAACCAAACCTAACCTAAATTAACCTAATATAACATTACCTAACCTAACATAACCTTACCTAACCTCTACCTAACCCAACCTAACCAAAACAAACCTAACCTAGCCTAACATAACCTAACGTAACCTAAACTTACCTAACCTAAATTAACCAAAACTGAGCTTGACCTAAACTGCCCTGAAACGACCTGACACGATACGAAACGACATGATACATCACGGCATGACACGACCTAACATACCCTAACCTAACCTGACATAAACTTACCTAACCTAAATTAACCTAAACTGACCTAAACTAACCTAAAATGCCCTGACGCGACCTGACACGACACGACACAAAAAGACACGACACGACACAGCACGGCCTGGCATGGCACGACACGAAAAGATACGACACGACACGACTCGATACCACACGACATGACACGACAAGACACGACACGATAGGACCTAAACTACCCTTACCTCACCTAACCTATCTTAACATAACCTAACTTAACTTATCCAAACCTAACATAACCTAACCTAACCCGACCTAATATAACCTAACATAACTAACCTAACCTAACTAAAAATAACCTAACCTAACATAACCTAATCTAACTTAACCTCAACCTTACCTACCCTAACCTAAACTAAACTAAATTAACCTAATCTATTATAACCTAACCTTACCTATCCTAACTAAACATAACCTAACCTAACATAACTTAAACTAACCTAACTTAACATCAACCTAACCTACCCTAACCTAAACTAAACTAACCTAACCTATCATAACCTTACCTAACATAACCTAACTTATCATAACCTATTCTAACTTAACTTAAACTAACCTTTACTAACCTAACCTATCCTAACCTCACCTTACCCAACCTAACCTAACCTAACCAAACCTATCCTAACCTAACCTAACCTAATCTAAACTAAACAAAAATGACCTAAACTGACCTAAACTGTCCTGAATCGACCTGACACGACACGACACAACAGGGCATGTAACGGTAGGGCAGAACATGACACGACACGACACGATACGACACGACACAACATGACACGAGACGATACGTCCTAACCTACCCTAACCTAACCTAACTTAACCTACCCTAATCTAACCTAACCTTACCTAACCTAACCTACCCTAACCTAAACTAAACTAACCTAACCTAAACTAACCTAACCTAAACTAACTTAACCAAACCTAACTTAATATAACCTAACTTAAACTAACCTAACCTAATTTAATGTAACCTAACATAACATAACCTAACCTTACGTAACTTAAACTAAACTGATCTTAACTGACCTAAACAGTCCTGACTTGAAATGTCTTATACTGACCTGACATGAACAGACCTGATATGACCTGACATGACACGACAGAATTACACGACATGACACTACACGACACGACACTACACGACACGACACGATACGGCACGATACAATACGACACGATACGTCACGAATCGATACGACACGACATGACAAGGCACGACACGATACGACCTAACCTATGCTAACCTAACATTACTTTACCTAACCTAACGTAAACTAAACTAAAATGACCTAAACTGTCCTAAACTGTCCTGAATCGACCTGACACGACACGACACAATACGGCATGGCACGGTAGGGCACGGCAAAACACGGCATGACACGAGACGATACCACCGTACCTTCCCCAACCTAACTTAACCTAACCTAACATAAATTAACCTAAACTGAATTAAAATGACCTTAACTGCCCTGACACGACCTGACACGGCACGTTACGACATGATATGACTCGACACGACAACATCATACGACACTGCACAACATGACACGACAAGACACAACACGATACGACCTAACGTACCCTAACCTAACTAAACTTAACCTAACCTAACTAAATTAACCTAATTTAACCTAAACTAACCTAAACAGTCCTAACACGACCTGACACGACACGAAACGACATGACACGACACGACTCGATACGACACGAGAAGACACGACATGATACTACATTTCTTACCCTATGCTAACCTAACCTTACCTAACCTAACATAAACTAACCTTACCTAACCTATCCTAACCTATCCTAAGCTAACTTAACAAACCTAACCTATCCATTACCTAACCTGACTAACCTAATCAAACTTAACCTAACCTAACCAAAATTTACCTAACCTAAATTATCCTAATCTAACCTAACTTAACCTAACCTAACATAACCTAACCTAACATAACCTTACCTAACATAACCTAACCTTACATAACATAACCTAATCTTACTAAATCTTACCTTACCTAACCTTATCTAATCTAACCTAACCTAAATTAATTTTAACTGAATTAAACTGACCTAAACTGACCTGACACGATCTGACACGACTCAAATACGACATGACACGACAAGACACAACATGATGCGACACTGCACGGCACGACACGCAAGACACAACACGATACGACCTAACATACCCTAACCTAACCTAACTTAACCTAACCTAAACTAAATGAACCTAAACTAACATAAATTGACTTAAACTGTCCTGACACGACCTGAAACGACACGAAAGACATTACACGACACTGCTCGATACGACACGACACGACAAGGCACGACACAATATGACATGACTTAACTTAACCTAACCTAACTTAACCTAACCTAACATAACCTAACCTAACCTAACATATCCTAACCTAAACTAAACTGACCTTATTTGACCTAAACTGTACTGACTTAACCTGTCTTATACTGACCTGACATGAAAAGACCTGATATGACCTGACATGACACGACCAGACACGACATGACACGAAACGACACGACGCATCTCG
Organism: Medauroidea extradentata; assembly: GCA_003012365.1. Classification (NCBI taxonomy): domain Eukaryota; kingdom Metazoa; phylum Arthropoda; class Insecta; order Phasmatodea; family Phasmatidae; genus Medauroidea; species Medauroidea extradentata. Next base: position 20,812 of record PNEQ01087468.1, on the reverse strand, counting down.
ACACGACACGACCTAACCAAAAACTAACCTAAACTAAATTAACTTAAACTGACCTAAACTGACCTAAAGCGTCCTGACACGACCTGACACTACAAGACACGACGTGACACGACACGACACGTCACAACACGAAACGACACGGCACTGCAAATTACGGCACGTCAGAGCAAAACACAATATGTCAAGAATCAATACTACACTATACGACCTAACCTAACCTAACCTAAATTAACCTAACATAACCTAACCTAACCGTTAGCTAAACTAAACTGATCTTAACTGACCTAAACTGCCTGACATGACCTGTCCTAAACTGACCTGACAAGACCTGACCTGACATGATCTGACATGACACGACGCGGCACATCATAACACGACACGACACAACACGACACGACAAGACACGACGTGATACGACCTAACCTAACTTAACCTAAACTAACCGAACATAAACTAACCTAACTAACCTAACCTAACCTAACCAAACATAACCTAACATAACCTAACCTAACATGAACCTAACCTACTCTAACAAACTAAACTAACCCAACCTAACCTAAACTTACCTAATCTAAACTAACCTAACATAACTTAATCTAACCTAACCTAACCTTAAAAAACCTAACCTAAACTAACCTAACGTAACCTAAACTAACCTAACCAAACCAAACCACACCTATCCTAACCTAACCTAACCAAACCTAAATTAACCTACCTAAACCAAACCTAAACTTACCTAAAATGACCTAAACTGACCTAAACTCTCCTGAATCGACCTGACACGACACGACACGACACAACACGATATGGCACGGTACAGCATGGCACGACACGACATGATACGACCAGACACAACATGACACGAACGATACGACCTTACCTACACTAACCTAACCTAACTTAATCTAACCTAACATAACTAACTTATATTGAACTAAAGTGACATTAATTGCCCTGACACGACCTGACATGACACGATACGAAATGACGTGAAACGATACGACACAACATGATACGACACTGCAGAGCACGACACCACACGACAAGACACGACACGATACGACCTAACGTACCCTAACCTAACCTTACCTTACTTAACCTAACCTAAACTAAATTAACTTAAACTAAACTAACCAAAACTAACCTAAAATGACCTAAACTGACCTAAACTGTCCTGAATCGAACTGACACGACACGACACAACACGACATGGCACGGTACAGCACGACACGACACAACACGTACAAGACACGACATGACACGAGACGATACGAACTTACCTACTCTAACCTAACATAACCAAACTTAACCTAACCTAAATTAACCTAAACTGAATTAAACTAACCTAAACAGCCCTGACACGACCTGACATGACAAGATTCGACATGACACGACACAACATGATGCGACACGGCATGGCTCGACACGACAAGACACAACAAGATACAATCTAACATACCCTAACCTAACCTAAGTTAACCTAACCAAACCTAAATTAACCTAAACTAACCTAAACTGACCTAACCTAGACTGTCATGACATGACCTGGCACGACACGATACGAAATGACACGACACGAGACAATATGATACGACACAGCACGACACGACAAGACACGACACGATACGACCTGCCTTAACTTAACCTAACTAAACCTAACTTAACCTAACCAAACATAACATAACCAAACCTAACATAACCTAATCTAACCAAACCGAACCTAACCTAACCTAACTTAATCTAACCTAACCTAACGTAACATAAACTAACCTAACCTAATTTAACGTAACCTAACCTAACATAACATAACCTAACCTAAGCTAACCTAAACTATACTGACCTTAACTGACCTAAACAGAACTGACTTAACCTATCTTAAACTGGCCTGACATGAACTGAACTGACATGACCTGACATGAGACGACGTGACACTACACGACACGACACTACACGACACGACGCGAAACGATAGGACACGACATGTCACGACCTAATCTATCCTTACGGAAAACTAAATTAACTTAAACTGACCTAAACTGATCTAAACTGTCCTGACACGACATGACACGACAAGACACGACGTGACACGACATGACACGACACAGTTCGATACGACACGTTACAACAAATCACTGCAAGAAACGGAACAACGCGACACGACAAGACACGACACAACATGATATAAACTAAATTAACCAAACCTAACCTAACCTAACTAAACCTAAAATAACCTAACCTAACTTAACCTAACCTAAACTAACCTAACCTAACCTAACCAAAACTATCCTAACCTGACCCAAACCTAAATTAACATAACCAAACCTAACCTAATCTAAACAAGTTTAAAGTGACCTAAACTGACCTAAACTGTCCTGAATCGACCTGACACGACACGACACAACACGGCCTGGAACGGTACGGCACAACACGACACAACACGATACGACACGATACGACATGACACGAGACGATACATCCTAACCTACCGTAACCTAACCTAACCTATCCTAATCTAACATAACCTAAACTAACATAACATAATCTAACCAAACCTAACCTTACCTAACCTAACATACCCTAAACTAAACTAACCTAACCTAACCTTATGTAACATAACCTGACTTAACCAAACCTAACTTAATCTAACCTAACTTAACCTAACCTTAACTAACCTAAACTAATCTGACCTCAACTGTCCTAAACTGTACTGACTTGAACTGTATTATACTGACCTGACATGATCAGACCTGATATGACCTGACATGACACGACAAGACACGACATGACACGAAACGACACGACAATACACAACACGATACGGCACGACACAACACGACACGACACGTCACGAATCGATTCGACACGACCTTACCTAACCTAAGCTAACCTAACCCTACCTAATGTAACCTAACCTAACATAAACTAACCTAAACTAAACTAACCCAAAATGACCTAAAGTGACCTAAACTGTCCTGAATCGACATGACACGACATGACACAACACGGCATGGCACGGTACTTCACAGCAAGAAACGACATGACACGAGACGATACCACCTTACTTATCCTAAACTAACTTAACCTAACCTAACATAAATTAACCTAAACTGAATTGAAGTGACCTTAACTGACCTGACAAGACCTAACACGGCACAATACGACATGACATGATACGACACAATACAACATGATACGACACGGCACGGCACGACAAGATACGACACGATACGACCTAACGTACCCTAACCTAACTTAACCTAACCTAAATTAACCTAATTTAACCTAAACTAACCTAAACAGTACTAACACGACCGGACACGACACGAAATGACATGACACGACACGACACGACTCGATACGACACGACACGACAGAACACGACATGATAACAACATTTCTTACCCTATGCTAACCTAACCTTATCTAACATAACGTAACCTAACCTTACCTAACCTAACCATTACCTAACCTAACCAAACCTAACCTAACCTAACCTATCCTAACCTAACCTAACTTAACATAACCTAACATAACCTAACCTAACATAACATAACCTAACATAACCTAACCTAACATAACATAACCTAATCTTACTTAATCTAACCTTACCTAACCTAACCTAACTTAACATAACCTTAACTTAATTAAACTGACCTAAACTGACCTGACGCGACCTGACACGACACGATACGACATGACACGACACGACAAAACATGATGCGACACTGCACGGCACGACACGACAAGGCACGACACGATTCGACCTGACTTACCTTAACCTAACCTAACTTAACCTAACATAACATAACCTAACGTAACCTAACATAACCTAACGTAACCTAACATATCCTAACCTAACCTAACATATCCTAACCTAACCTAACCTAACTAAACATAACCTGACCTAACCTAACATAACCTAACCTAAACTAAACAGACCTTAACTGCCCTAAACTGTACTGACTTGAACTTTCTTATACTGACCTGACATGAACAGACCTGATATGACCTGACATGGCACGACAAAACACGACATGACACGAAACGACACGACACTACACGACACGACGCGACTCGACACGACGCGACCTAACCAAATCTAACCTAAACTAAATTAACTTAAACTGGCTTAAACTGACGTAAACTGTCCTGACACGACCTGACACTACAAGACACGACATGACACGAAACGACACGTCACAACACCAAACGACACGGCACTGCAAATTACGGCACGTCACAGCACGAAACAATACATCAAGAATCAATACGACACGAAACGACAAGACACGACACGATACGACCTAACATAACCTAACCTAAACTAACGTAATCTAACCTAACCTAACATAACCTTAACTACCCTAACCTAATCTAATCTAAACTAAACTAATCTAAAATGACCTAAACTGACCTAAACTGTCCTGAATCGACCTGACACGACACGACACAACACGGTATGGTACGTCGCGGCACGACACGACACGATACGACAAGACACGACATGACACGAGACATTATTTACCTAACCTACCCTAACCTAACCAATCTTAAACTAACCTAATCTAAATTAACCTAAACTGAATTAAACTAACCTTAACTGCCCTGACACGACCTGACACGACACGATACGACATGACACGACACAACACAAAATGATACGACACGACATGACAAGACACGACACGATACGACCTAACGTACCCTAACCTAACTCAACCTTACATAACTTAACCTAACCTAAATTAACCTAAACTAACCTAAACTGTCCTGACACGACCTGACACGACACGAAACGACACGATACGACACGACACGATACGACATGACAAGACACGACACGATACGACACGACATGACAAGACACGACACGATACGACCTGACTTAACCTATCCTAACCTAACCTAACTTAAACTTACCTAACCTAACAGATCCTAACATAACTTAACCTAACCTAACATAACCTAATCTAAGCAAACCTAACATAACCTAACCTAACCAAACATAACCTAACATAACCTAACCTAACAAAACCTAACCTAACCGGACCGAACCTGAACCTAACCTAACATAACCGAACCTGGACCTAACCTACCGTAACCTAAACTAAACTTACCTAACCCAACCTAACTTAACATAACCTAACTTAACCTAACCTAACTTAACCTAACCTAACATAACATAACCTAACCTAAACTAAATTGACTTAAACTGACCTAAACTGACCTGACATGACCTGACCTAAACTGACCTGACATGACATTACCTGACATGCACTGACATGTCACGACATGGCTCTACATGACACGACATGACTCGACATGACTCGACATGACACGAAACGACTCAACACTATACGACACGATACGACACCACAGTACCGACACGACACGACACAACACGACCAAACCTAACCTAAATTAATCTAACCTGAGCTAAACTGACATAACATAACCTTAACTTACCTAATCTAATATAACCTTAACTAACCTTAACTAACCTAACCTAACCTAAACTTACCTAACCTAACAAAACCTCACCTTACCTAACCTAACTAACCTAACCAACCTAACCTAACATAAACTAAACTAAACTAACCTAACCAAAACAAAACTGACCTTAACTGACCTATACTTGACCTTAACTGACCTGTCCTAAACTGACCTGAAATGACCTGTCCTAATCTGATCTGACGTGACCTGACTTAATATGACCTGACATGACACGACAAGACATGACATGACACGAAACGACACGACACTACACGACACGATGCGGCACGACACTACACGACACGTCACGAAAAGATACGACACGACACGACCTAACCTAACCTAAGCTAACCTCACCCTACCTAATGTAACCTAACCTAACCTAAAATAAACTAACCTAAACTAAACTAACCCAAAATGACCTAAACTGACTTTAAATGTCCTGAATCGACCTGACACGACATGACACAACACGGCATGGCACGGTACGGCACGGCAAGACACGACATGACACGAGACGATACCACCTTACCTACCCTAACCTAACTTAACTTAACATAAATTAACCTAAACTGAATTAAAATGACCTTAACTGACCTGACACGACTTAACACGGCACGATACGATATGACATGAAACGACACGATACAACATGATACGACACTGCACGGCACGACAAGACACGACACGATACGACCTAACATACACTAACCTAATCTAACTTAACCTAACCTAAACTAAATTAACCTAAACTAAACTGACCTAAACTGCCCTGACACTACCTGAAACGACACGAAACGACATGACACGATACGACACGACATGACAAGACACGACACGATACGACACGACACAAGACGCGACACGATACGACCGGATTTAACCTATCCTAACCTAACTTAAACTTACCTAACCTAACATATCCTAACATAACTTAACATAACCTAATCTAAGCAAACCTAACATAACCTAACCAAACATAACCTAACCTAACATAACCTAACATAACCGGACCGAACCTGAACCTAACCTAACATAACCGAATCTGTACCTAACCTACCATAACCTAAACTAAACTAAACTAACCTAAACTTACCAAAACCAACCTAACTTAACATAACCTAACTTAACCTAACCTAACTTAACCTAACCTAAACTAAATTAACCTAATCTAAACTGAACTAAACTGTCCTGACACTACCTGAAACGACACGAAACGACACGACGCGACGCGACTCGGCACCGCACGAACTAACCAAAACTTACCTAAACAAAATTAACTTAAACTGACCTAAACTGACCTAAACTGTCCTTACAAGACCTGACACTACAAGACACGACATGACACGACACGTCACAAAACCAAACGACACGGTACTGCAAATTACGGCACGTCACAGCACGACACAATACATCAAGAACCAATACGACACGACACGACAAGACACGACACGATACGACCTAACATAACCTAACCTAAACTAACGTAATCTAACCTAACCTAACATAACCTTAACTAACCTAACCTAACCTAATCTAATCTAAACTAAACTAATCTAAAATGACCTAAAATGACCTAAACTGACCTAAACTGTCCTGAATCGACCTGACACGACACAACACGGTATGGTACGTCGCGGCACGACACGACACGACACGATACAACAAGACACGACATGACACGAGACATTATTTACCTAACAACCCTTACCTAACCAAACTTAAACTAACTTAATATAAAAAAACCTAAACTGAATTAAACTAACCTTAACTGCCCTGACACGAACTGACACGACACGATACGACATGACACGACACGACACAAAATGATACGACACAACATGACAAGACACGACACGATACGACCTAACGTACCCTAACCTAATTAACCTTACTTAACTTAACCTAACCTAAATTAACCTAAACTAACCTAAACTGTCCTGACACGACAGGAAACGACACGATACGACACGACACGATACGACACGACATGACAAGACACGACACGATACGACCTGACTTAACCTATCCTAATCTAACCTAACTTAAACTTATCTAACCTAACATATCCTAACATAACTTAACCTAACCTAACATAACCTAATCTAAGCAAACCTAACATAACCTAACCTAACCTAACCAAACATAACCTAACCTAACATAACCTAACCTAACATAACATAACCTAACCTAAACTAAACTGACTTAAACTGACCTGACATGACCTGACCTAAACTGACCTGACATGACCTTACCTGACATGCACTGACATGACACGAGCTGGCTCGACATGACATGACATGACTCGACATGACACGAAACGACACAACACTATACGACACGACACGACACCACAGTACCGACACGACACGACACAACACGACCAAACCTTACCTAAATTAATCTAAACTGAGCTAAACTGACATAACATAACCTTAACTAACCTAACCTAACCTGACCTAACCTAACCTAACAAAACCTAACCTTACCTAACCTAACCTAACCACCCTAACCCAACCTAACCAACCTAACCTTACCTAAACTAAACTAACCAAAACAAAACTGACCTTAACTGACCTTAACTGACCTGTCCTAAACTGACTTGAAATGACCTATCCTAATCTGACCTGACGTGACACGACATGACACGACATGATACGAAACGAAACGACACTAAACGACACGACGCGACACGACACGACACGAAACAACCCAACCTAACATAACCTAACATAAACTGAAATAACCTAAACTGATCTAAACTGACCTAAACTGTACTGACACGTCCTGACACGACACGATATGACACGTCACGACACAACACGACACGACACATCACGAAACGAAACGACAAGACATGGCACGATATGACTTTACCTAACTTAACCTAACCTAATGTAACCCAACCTAACATAACATAACCTAACCTATCATTACCTTACCTTACCTAACCAAACGTAACCTAACCATACCTAAACTAACCTTACCGAAACTAAACTAACCTATACTAACCTAACATAACATAACCAAACCTAACCTAACTAACCTAACCTTAACTAACCTAACCTCACCAAACGTAAGTAACCTAACCTAAACTAACCTAACCTAACCAAACCTTACCTAACCTAACCTAACAAAACCTAACCGAACCTAACCTAACCAACCTAACCTAACCAACCTAACTTAACCTTACCAATCTAACATAACCTAAACTAACCTAACCAAAACTAAACTGTCCTTAACTGACCTAAACTGACCTTAACTGACCTGACCTAAACTGACCTGACCTAAACTGACCTGACCTAAACTGACCTGACATGGCCTGACCTAAACTGACGTGACATGACGTGACATGACCTGACATGACACGACATGACTCGACATGACACGAGATGACTCGACATGACATGAAACGACTCGACACTATACGACACGACACGACACCACAGTACCGACACGACACGACACAACACGAAACGACACAACACGACAAAACACAACACAATCTAACGTAACCTAAATTAATCTGAACTGAGCTAAACTGACCTAAACAGCCCTGACACGACCTGACACGACACGACACGAAACGACACGAAATGACACGACTTGAACTAACCTAACATAACTTAAACTAACCTAACCAAGCTCAACCACATTCCTACCTAACTTGATCGCATGTACATTACATGTAGGTAAGTAGTGTACTATCTGACTATTTTTTTTTTATCGTATCGAGGAGATACGATCAATAAGATCATGGATATCTTTCGGCTGACCAAGCTCAGCCATATTCCTTCCGAACTTGTTCGCATGTACATCACATTTAGGTAAGAAGTATACAGACTGACTATTTTTTGATCGTATCGAGGAGATACGATCAATAAGATCATGGATAACTTTCGGCTGACCAAGCTCATCCATATTCCTACCTAACTTGTTCGCATGTACATTACATGTAGGTAAGTAGTGTACTGACTGACTATTTTTTTATCGTATCGAGGAGATACGATGAATAAGATCATGGATAACTTTCGGCTGACCAAGCTCAGCCATATTCATTCCAAACTTGTTCGCATGTACATCACATTTAGGTAAGTAGTATACAGACTGACTATTTTTTGATCGTATCGAGGAGATACGATCAATAAGATCATGGATAACTTTCGGCTGACCATGCTCAGCCATATTCCTTCCTAACTTGTTCGCATGTACATTACATGTAGGTAAGTAGTGTACTGACTGACTATTTTTTTATCGTATCGAGGAGATACGATGAATAAGATCATGGATAACTTTCGGCTGACCAAGCTCAGCCATATTCATTCCAAACTTGTTCGCATGTACATCACATTTAGGTAAGTAGTATACATACTGACTATTTTTTGATCGTATCAAGGAGATACGATCAATACTATCATGGATAACTTTCAGCTGACCAAGCTCAACCATATTCCTACCCAACTTGTTCGCATGTACATCACATTTGGTAAGTAATACACAGACTGACTAATTTTTGATAGTATCAAGGAGATACGATCAATATGATCATAGATAACTTTCAGCTGACCAAGCTCAACCATATTCCTACCTAACATGTTCGCATGTACATCACATGTAGGTAAGTAGTATACAGACTGACTATTTTTTGATCGTATCGAGGAGATACGATCGATACGATCATGGATAACTTTCAGCTGACCATGCTCAACCATATTCCTACCTAACTTGTTCGTATGTACATCACATGTAGGTAAGTTGTATACAGACTGACTATTTTTTTATCGTATCAAGGAGATACAATCAATATGATCATGGATAACTTTCAGCTGACCAAGCTCAACCATATTCCTACCCAACTTGTTCGCATGTACATCACATGTAAATAAGTAGTATACAGACTTTCTATTTTTGTTCGTATCAAGGAGATACGATCAATATGATCATAGATAACTTTCAGCTGACCAAGCTCAACCACAATCCTACCTAACATGTTCGCATGTACATCACATGTAGGTAAGTAGTATACAGACTGACTATTTTTTATCGTATCGAAGAGATACGATCAATACGATCATGGATAACTTTCAGCTGACCATGCTCAACCATATTCCTACCTAACTTGTTCGCATGTACATCACATGTAGGTAAGTAGTATACAGACTGACTATTTTTTTATCGTATCGAGGAGATACGATCAATACGATCATGGATAACTTTCAGCTGACCATGCTCAACCATATTCCTACCCAACTTGTTCGCATGTACATCACATGTAGATAAGTAGTATAAAGACTGACTATTTTTTGTTCGTATCGGGGAGATACGATCAATATGATCATGGATTACTTTCAGCTGACCAAGCTCAACCATATTCCTATCTAACTTGTTCGCATGTACATCACATGTAGGTAAGTAGTATACAGACTGGCTGATTTATTTTCTTATCGAGGAGATACGACCAATACGATCATGGATAACTTTCGGCTGACCAAGCTCAACCATATTCCTATCTAACTTATTCGCATGTACATCACATGTAAGTAAGTAGTATACAGAGAGGGTGATTTTTTTTTCTTATCGAGGAGATACGACCAATACGATCATGGATAACTTTCGGCTGACCAAGATCAACCATATTCCTATCTAACTTGTTCGCATGTACATCACATGTAGGTAAGTAGTATACAGACAGGCTGATTTTTTTTCTTATCGAGGAGATACGACCAATACGATCATGGATAACTTTCGGCTGACCAAGCTCAACCTTATGCCTATCTAACTTATTCGCATGTACATCACATGTAGGTAAGTAGTATACAGACAGGGTGATTTTTTTTTCTTATCGAGGAGATACGACCAATACGATCATGGATACCTTCGGCTGACCAAGATCAACCATATTCCTATCTAACTTGTTCGCATGTACATCACATGTAGGTAAGTAGTATACAGACAGGCTGATTTTTTTTCTTATCGAGGAGATACGACCAATACGATCATGGATAACTTTCGCCTTACCAAGCTCAACCTTATTCCTATCTAACATGTTCGCATGTACATTACATGTAGGTAAGTAGTATACAGACAGGCTGATTTTTTTTTCTTATCGAGGGGATACGACCAATACGATCATGGATAACTTTCGGCTGACCAAGATCAACCTTATTCCTATCTAACTTGTTCGCATGTACATCACAAGTAGGTAAGTAGTATACAGAATAAATATTTTTTGTTCGTATCGAGGAAATACGACCAATACGATCATGGATAACTTTCGGCTGACCAAGATCAACCATATTCCTATCTAACTTGATCGCATGTACATCACATGTAGGTAAGTAGTATACAGACAGTCTCAATTTTTTTCTTATCGAGGAGACACGACCAATACGATCAGGGATAACTTTCGGCTGACCAAGATCAACCATATTCCTATCTAACTTGTTCGCATGTACATCACATGTAGGTAAGTAGTAAACAGCCTGACTATTTTTTGATCTTATCAAGGAGAAACGACCAAAACGATCATGGATAACTTTCGGCTGACCAAGCTCAAAAATATTCCTTTCTAACTTGTTTGCTTATACATCACATGTAGATAAATTTTATACAGACTGAATATTTTTTGATCGTTACGAGGAGATACGATCAATATGATGATGGATAATCTTCAGCTGAACAATTTCAACCATATTCCTACCTAACTTTTACGCATGTACATTACAGGTAGATAAGTTGTGTACAGACTGACTATTTTTTGATCGTATCGAGGAGATACGACCAATATGATGATGGATAATTTTTGGCTGACCAAAGCTCAACCATTTTCCTTCCTAACTTGTTCGCATTTACATATCATGTAGGTAAGAACTATACAGACTGAATAATTTATGATCGTTTCGAGAATATACGATCAATACGATCATAGATAAGTTTCGTCTGACAAAGCTTAACCATGCTCCTACCTAACTTGTTTGTATCTACATCACATGTAGGTAAGTAGTATACAGACTTCTATTTTGATATCGTATCGAGGAGATACGATCAATACGATAATGGATAACTTTAGGCTGACCAAGCTCAATCATATTCCTACCTAACATGTTCGCATGTACATCACATGTAGAAAAGTTGTATACAGACTGACTATTTTTTGATCGCATCGAGGAGATACGACCAATACGATCATGGATAACTTTCGGCTGACCAAGATCAACCTTATTCCTATCTAACTTGTTCGCATGTACATCACATGTAGGTAAGTAGTATACAGACAGACTGATTTTTTTTCTTATCGAGGAGATACGACCAATACGATCATGGATAACTTTCGCCTTACCAAGCTGAAACTTATTCCTATCTAACTTGTTCGCATGTACATCACATACAGGTAAATCGTATACAGACTGTAAATTTTTTAATGTGTAGACGAGATACGATCAATACGATAATGGATAACATTCTGCTGACCAAGATCAAACATATTCCTACCTAACTTGTTCGCATGTACATCACATGTAGGTAAGTAGTATTCAGAAAGACTGTTTTTTGATAGTATCGAGGAGATACGATCAATATGATCATGGATAACTTTCGACTGACATGCTCATACATGTTCCTACCTAACTTAGTCGCACGTACATCACATGTAGGTAAGTAGTATACAGAGTGACTATTTTTTGATCGTATTGAGGAGATTCGATCAATACGAACATGGATAACTTTCGGCTTGCTAAGATCAATCATATTCCTTCCTAACTTGTTCGCTTGTACATCACATGTAGATAAGTAGTATACAGCCTTTTTATTTTTGATCGTATTGAGGATATACGAACAAAACTGTCATGGATAACTATCGGCTGACCAAGCTCATCCATATTCCCACCTAACTTGTTCGCGTGTACATCACATGTACGTAAGTTTTATACAGACTGACTACTTTTGATCGTATCGAGGAGATACGATTAATACGATCATGGATAACTTTCGGCTGACCAAGCTCAACCACTTTCCTAACAATTTTATTCGCATGTCCATCACATGTAGGTAGGTAGTATACAGATTGACTATTTTTTGATCGTATCGAGGAGATACGATCAATATTGTTGCATGCCATGTACCTGGAGGCCAGTGGTCGGCGGCTGTTTCGTAACACCTTGACGGCTGGCCGATGATTCAAAGCCCGGGTGGCTCATAGTGGGAATCCCGCCGAAACTACGTCATAGATCCCTGTCCCAACTGCGTCTTAACCCTTCGAGGGCGGCCGACGTGACTACAAGCACATCCGAAACATGATGAAATATCTATTTTTAGACCCCTGTAATGCGGGGAACACCCGACTGTCTGGGCTAGTATAAAAGCACATAATCGGCACATTGGAGGAGAGTTCGCTATTGGTAGTGCTAGAGGAAGGTGCTACTCCTGTGGAGAGAGACTGGTGAAGACATCTTGGTGACGTCAAAGTCTACTGTGAGGCGGCAGGGGACTACCTTCGGAGCAGTGTTTGGCGATACAAGAGGACTGCTGCGGCGGGCTGACAGGCGAATAGGAAGTGCGCGACGGAGGTCGAACAGATGACCTTAAGAGTGAAGACAGCGGTGCACTCGGGGTGCTGCGCAGCACATGGTGAGCCATCACCACTTCGGACTGATAAGGTTGTACATTGTCATTATTAGAAATACTGTTGATTGGATATATGACTGAATTTTATTGTGATTTATAGTGTTTAGTTAATTGATGGTAGACTTTTCTTGTGCTTTAATTGTCAAAGTTAATTAATGTGTCTGTGACACAGAAGTAATTGTGTGCATAACTAATTGTGTTGTGAGAGTTCTAGTTGAATACTGTTTTGTGTATTTCGTAGCTTTGTGAGCTATTAAATCCAGTACTTAATTTAACTCTTTTATTTGTAATTATAAGACCTCTATCCCAAAGATCTCATGGGAATTGCCCACATATAAAGTTTGTGCTCTCAAATTTGTAACAATATGATAATGTATAGCTTTCTGCTGAACAATCTCAATTATATTCCTACCTAACTTGTTCGCATGTACATTACATGTAGATAAGTTGTATACAGACTGACAATTTGTTCATCGTATCGAGGATATATGACAAAAACGATCATGGATATCTATCGGCTGACCAAGCTCAAAAATTTTCCTATCTGACTTGTTCGCATGTACATCGCATGTAGTTAAGATGTATACAGACTGGCTATTTTTTTATCTTATCGAGGAGATACCATCAATACGATTTTGGACAACTTTCGCCAGACCAAGCTCAACCATTTTCCAAACTAACATGTTCGCATGTACATTTTATGAAGGTAAGTAGTATGCAGACTGACAATTTTTTAATCGTATCGAGGAGATACAATCAATACAATCATTGATTTCTTCCGGCTGACTTAAGTTCAACAATATTCCTACCTAAATTGTTCGCACGTACATCACATGTAGGTAAGTAGTATGCAGACTTACTGTTTTTCTATCGTATCGAGAACATACGATCTATATGATGATGGACAACTTTTGGCTTAAATAAGCTCAACCATATTGCTACCTAACTTGTTTGCATGTACATCACATGTAGGTAAGTAATATACAGACAGACTGATTTTTGTTTATTTTATCGAGGAGATATGATCAATTAGGTCACGGATAACTTTCGGCTGACCAATTTCAACCATATTCCTACCAAACTTGTTTCATGTGCATCACATGTAGTATGTAGTATACAGACTGACTATTTTTGATCGTATCTAGGAGATACGATCAATAAGATCATGGATAACTTTCGGCTGACCAAGCTCAGCCATTTTCCTTCCGAACTTGTTCGCATGTACATCACATGTATGTAAGTAGTATACAGACTGACTATTTTTTGATAGTATCGAGGAGATTTGATAAATACGATCATGGATAATTTTCGGCTGACCAAGCTCAACCATATTCCTACCTAACTTGTTCGCATGTACATCACATGTATGTAAGTAGTATACAGACTGACTATTTTTTGATAGTATCGAGGAGTTACGATAAATGCGATCAGGGATAACATTCGGCTGACCAAGCTCAACCATATTCCTTCCGAACTTGTTCGCATGTACATCACATGTAGATAAGTTGTATACAGACAGACTATTTTTTGATAGTATCGAGGAGATACGATCAATATCATGGATAACTTTCGACTGACCAAGCTCAGCCATATTCCTTCCTAACTTGTTCGCATGTACATCACATGTAGATAAGTTGTATACAGACTGACTTTTTTTTATCGTATCTAGTAGATACAATCAATAAGATCATGGATAACTTTCGACTGACCATGCTCAACCATATTCCTACCTAACTTGTTCGCATGTACATCACATGTTGGTAAGTAGTATACAGACTGACTATTTTTTGATAGTATCGAGGAGATACCATAAATGCGATCATGGATAACTTTCGGCTGACCAAGCTTAATCATATTCTTACCTAACTTGTTCGCATGTACATCACATGTAGATAAGTTGTATACAGACTGACTTTTTTTTATCGTATCTAGTAGATACAACCAATAAGATCATGGATAACTTTCGACTGACCAAACTCAACCATATTCCTACCTAACTTGTTCGCATGTACATCACATGTTGGTAAGTAGTATACAGACTGACTATTTTGTGATAGTATCGAGGAGATACCATAAATGCGATCATGGATAACTTTCGGCTGACCAAGCTTAATCATATTCCTACCTAACTTGTTCGCATGTACATCACATGTAGATAAGTTGTATACAGACTGACTATTTTTGATCGTATCTAGTAGATACGATCAATAAGATCACGGATAACTTTCGGCTGACCAAGCTTAATCATATTCCTACCTAACTTGTTCGCATGTACATCACATGTAGATAAGTTGTATACAGACTGACTATTTTTGATCGTATCTAGTACATACGATCAATAAGATCATGGATAACTTTTGGCTGACCAAGCTCAACCATATTCCTTACTAACTTTTTCGCATGTACTTCACATGTAGGTAAGTAGTGTACAGAATGACTATTTTTTGATCGTGTCGAGGAGATACGATCATTGATAACTTTCGGCTGACCATGCTCAGACATATTCCTTCCTAACTTGTTCGCATGTACATCACATGTAGGTAAGTAGTGTACAGAATGACTATTTTTTGATCGTATCGAGGAGATACGATCAATACGATCATGGATAACTTTCGGCTGACCAAGCTCAATCATATTCCTACCTAATTTGTTCGCATGTACATCACATGTAGATAAGTTGTATACAGACTGACTATTTTTTGATCGTATCGAGGAGATACGATCAATACGATCATGGATAACTTTCGACTGACATGCTTAACCATGTTCCTTCCTAACTTGTTCGCATGTACATCACATGTAGGTAAGTTGAATACAGACTGACTATTTTTTGATCGTATCGAGGAGATACGATCATGGATAACTTTCAGCTGACCATGTTCATACATATTCCATCCTAACTTGTTCGCATGTACATCACATGTAGGTAAGTAGTGTACAGACTGACTATTTTTTGATCGTATCGAGGAGATACGATCAATACGATCATGGATAACTTTCGGCTGACCAAGCTCAACCATATTCCTACCTAACTTGTTCGCATGTACATCACATGTAGATAAGTTGTATACAGACTGACTATTTTTTGATCGTATCGAGGAGATACGATCAATACGATCATGGATAACTTTCGACTGACATGCTTAACCATGTTCCTTCCTTTCCTGGTCGCATGTACATCACATGTAGATAAGTTGTATACAGACTGACTATTTTTTGATCGTATCGAGGAGATACGATCATGGATAACTTACGGCTGACCATGCTCAGACATATTCCTACCTAACTTGTTTGAATGTACATGACATGTAGATAAGTTGTATACAGACTGACTATTTTTTGATCGTATCGAGGAGATACGATCATGGATAACTTACGGCTGACCATGCTCAGACATATTCCTACCTAACTTGTTCGCATGTACATCACATGTAGATAAGTTGTATACAGACTGACTATTTTTTGATCGTATCGAGGAGATACGATCATGGATAACTTACGGCTGACCATGCTCAGACATATTCCTACCTAACTTGTTTGCATGTACATCACATGTAGATAAGTTGTATACAGACTGACTATTTTTTGATCGTATCGAGGAGATACGATCAATACGATCATGGATAACTTTCTACTGACATGCTTAACCATGTTCCTTCCAAAATTGTTCGCATGTACATCACATGTAGATAAGTTGGATACAGGCTGACTATTTTTTGATCGTATCGAGGAGATACGATCAATAAGATCATGGATAATTTTCGGCTGACCAAGCTCAGCCATATTCCTTCCTAACTTGTTCGCATGTACATCACATGTAGGTAAGTAGTGTACAGACTGACTATTTTTTGATCGTATCGAGGATATACGATCAATACGATCATGGATAACTTTCGGCCGATTATTTTTTTTCTTTGTTAAATTTATAAAGTAAACAAAGATTGCTGGAGCATTTTCTAAAATTTGTGAGCGAAGGAAGTATTTCATAAATTGATAAAAAATATGTTTTGATGAATTGTATATTTTAGTGGAAAGGAAGTGGGCATAGTGTGAGTCCGGCCGCTTTAACTGCAGCGTCAATAAAACACAATAATCTCGGTAACTTGGTGATTTGCAGCTAAACAACAAGGGGTTCAAGTTTCCAGGCGAGTGTCCAGACCTGTTCTTCAATGACAGTGCTTTTGATTTATTATTCCTTATATCATTTTGTAGCTCTGTACCAAAAATCATCTCTCTAAGATTTTTTCTGAAGTGCAAGTCTTAAGTGAGTGGACTATAGGGCTGTTCTTAGAGTGTATATATATATATATATATATATATATATATATATATATATATATATGGCTGTTTCCGAATAGTGCCTTGAAGGATCCTTCGCACCCTTGCATCCTTGAAAAGTGCATCATGAAGGTTGCGGCCATTTTTTAATCGTGTCCGAATTCTACCGAGGAACCAAGGTGCACCCTTCCACACATCCTCGGCCCAAGGATGCGTGGCAAGCATCCTTACGCCCTTGAGATAGTCATTTGTTTGAATTGGGAATTCGGAAGATATGTTTATTCACAAATGCACCCTTACCGCGAAGGATGCATTGCTGTGAAGGCTGCGAGGATACAGGGATCCAAGGATTAATCCTATGAATTCGGAAACAGCCTATATTACCTCTATGGGACTGTTTAACAATTTTCCAATACTGATTAACTAAAGTTCAATACACAGATCTTGAGTTAATACATAAAGATCACTGGTCACATATACTATTACTCAAAAATCAATTTTGCAGAAACTGTAATATCGATACCCTCATGTGAAAACCTCGTTACTCCAAAATCTATTTTTTTTACAGGAGGGGGCGTCTTTTGCTGGTTACAATCCAACAATAAAGCCTCGTGAGCTCTAATTTTTGCTTTGATGTTTTTTTAAAAAAACATATCTGGAGATACATGTGAAAACCTCGTATCTCCAAAATCAGTTTTTTTTTTTTTTTTTGTTTTTTACAGGAGAGAGAGTTTTTCGCTTGTTACAATCGGATTTTTGCTTTTAAAATTTTTAGAAGCATAACTGGAGATACGTGCTTTTCGCAGTTGATAAGGAATTTTTTTCGGGGTAGAATGTAAAAATAAAACGAAAATCTAAAAAAAATGGAGTTACGAGGTTGTCTCATGAGGGTATCGATAATACAAATTACGATTAGTCCTCTCAATCGGCTTTGGAAACGTTAAACACAATGACCAAAGACGATACAGAGTGTCAGATAGAAACCATTTACAAAATAAGTACGAGTACGCTGCAACATTATCTGGCTTTGTTCGTGACTACGGTGATTTTAATTAATTCGGAAAACAAAATAATTTGCACAGTTCTTCTGTTACTGGATTATTACAGCAAGGACAAAAATTGTATCACTGGTTAGCACGGGACGAAAGTGTTTTTGAGATGGCTGTTTCTCTTGTATTACTGGTTATTACTGGTTACTAAAGAATATAGTCCCATACTTCTTAAAAGACTTGTTAATGGCTTCCGTAACTGTTTTGGAAACAGAAACTAGTTTGGATACTAATGTATTTTGTTCGGTGGAAAGTGTAGAAGTATCTTTTCCATCTAGTTATGATAGTGAATTTGCTAATAGTTTAATCCTGGAACAATCTTTGTGCGATATGACATATTCTAAGTTAAGTTCTCGGAAGGAAGAGGAAGAGTTTGATGTTAATTTCAATGGCGATGTTAAATCGTATTTCGAGAAGTTTGGTGAAAACATTGCTAATGAATCTGGTCAATCGAACACTGTGAAGAATACTTTGGTGAGTGAACCTGTTGCTAAGAATCAACAAAGTAATGATGTGTTGTTCCAAGTGGTGAATAACGATAGGTCTTCTATGTACTTTACCACTAATCATAACTCTTGTAGTAGTTATTGTAATAATGATCTCATAGCGTAGTTATATCAGGCAAGTGATAATGAAAAATCGCTAGCTAAAATAATTGATATTTTACAAACTGAAATATTGGAATTGCAGAAGAGCAATAGAGATCTGCATAAATTGGTAAATGAATTGCAACTTAAAGTAAATTCCAAGCATGGGTGGGGAACCTCTAATGGATCATTTCCTTCTCCAGAGAAATCAAATGATCTTATTGGTAATTCTTCTAGTAAGCCGAATGAATGTTCAATAAATAAATCCTTTGCTGAGACAGTTTGTTCTATTCCTGATAAATCTTCTACACTCTTACCAGCATATAGATGTTCTGATATTGGTACCAACAGTTGTATTAAGAAAAATTACAGTTCTGAAGAAAGAGAAAGCAGTAGAATTGTCATCTTTGCTGATAGTCAAGGAAAGGATTTAGCAACTAAAGTAGTAGAAAAGGTTACAGTCCAGGTTAAAAATTGTGAAGGATTAGTCAAACCTGGTGCTGGGATTGTAGAAACATTGAAAGAGGTTAATAGTTTTGATATTGCTGAATCAAGAAACAATTTGTTTGTTATTCAATCAGGTGGTAATTATGTGTTTAGAAATGAAAGTGCTAGTGTAATAAGGGAACTTGAAGAAAAATTGCCAACTCTTAAACATACTAATGTGGTAGTATGTACAATCCCAAAGAGACATGATTTAATAGTGAGCTCATGTGTTAATAATGAAATAAAGAACACTAATGAGAAAATCAAAGAAATATGTAAATTGTATGACTATGTTCA
>PNEQ01087467.1:55840-67991 GCA_003012365.1 Medauroidea extradentata | reverse complement strand
CGGACAGTCGTTCATATGAGGAGTCGCTGCCGCTCTGGGCGGACAGTCGTTCATATGAGGAGTCGCTGCCGCTCTGGGCGGACAGTCGTTCATATGAGGTGTCGCTGCCGCTCTGGGCGGACAGTCGTTCATATGAGGAGTCACTGCCGCTATGGGCGGACAGTCGTTCATATGAGGAGTCGCTGCAGCTCTGGGCGGACAGTCGTTCATATGAGGAGTCGCTGCAGCTCTGGGCGGAGAGTAGTTCATATGAGGAGTCGCTGCCGCTCTGGGCGGACAGTAGTTCATATGAGGAGTCGCTGCAGCTCTGGGCGGACAGTCGTTCATATGAGGAGTCGCTACCGCTCTGGGCGGACAGTCGTTCATATGAGGAGTCGCTGCAGCTCTGGGCGGAGAGTAGTTCATATGAGGAGTCGCTACCGCTCTGGGCGGACAGTCGTTCATATGAGGAGTCGCTGTCGCTCTGAGCGGAATGTCGTTCATATGAGGAGTCGCTTCCGCTCTGGGCGGACAGTCGTTCATATAAGGAGTCGCTGTCGCTGTGGGCGGACAGTTAATATGAGGAGTTGCTAGCAGAAATTTTTTTTGTGTAATCAGTGTTTGCGTGTCAACATCGATATTTTAAAGGTAACTAAACCTAATTTCTTCACAGGCAGGATCTCTTGGAGTACTCCTGTTCCCCACATGGTTACATTCTGGTGCTGTACAGTATGCCAAATCTTTCATCATAACTGTGAAATTAATTTACATTATGTTTACCGTCTCTAGCAGGGTCATAACGGATTAGAGAAAGTAGAGGCAATGCCAGGGTCGGCTTCTACGCTCAGGGGAAGAGTCCATCGTCCAGTCGTGCTACAGACTATATTACGTGAAACATTGATAAAACATAGATGGAATACGAGGGCGAAGAAAGCAGCAGTTATAAACAGAACATTTTTTTGGACATACGCCAATGCGGGATAATTTTGCCGTATTGCAGAAAAACCCACAATAAAGAAAAAAAACATTATTCCATTGTGGAATTCATTTTGTGTTCTTTTGAATCTGTTTATGTCTTTGCGTCTTCTTCTGGGGTATGGCTATACTCATTTCAGGAATTACTTGTGGAATTCATTTTGTGTTCTTTTGAATCTGTTTATGTCATTGCGTCTTCTTCTGGGGTATGTATGGCTATACTCATTTCAGGAATTACCTCTATGACTACAGCTTACAGGCTTTTCTTCCTTTTTTTTTTTTTTTTGTTATTATGGGTTTTTCTGCAATAATAGGGCAACTTTCGCCTGCAATGGCGCATGTCCATAAAAAAGCTGTTCTGATTATAATACGAACCCATTGCAGGAATCGTTCAAAGATCATAAACGGGAGATTCCTGTGGAATTCCTCCGGCCTACAACAACGTCCGCCATGTTTCTCATCGAGAATCATGTCCGGATCACCATGTTAGGAGACGAGTGGTCTAACCACTACACCACAGCGACCGGTCTCTCAGGACAGTAACTTAAAAACATTCTTTAAGGGGGAATGTTAGCCAATTTTATTGTATTTTCAGTTTTTGAGTCGTAACATTCATACAAATTGTATTATGAAAAGTTTCTCTTCGACAAAGCATAAGATATATTCTGGGTAAACTGTTTGACATAAATAATAATGGAATATTTAATTAATTTGTCATGCAGACTTAATGCAAGAGAATTCTTGAAAGTTAATCTATAATAGTCTTGCAGTGTTTGTGTATGACAGATCAATGAAACATTCCATTATAATTTATGTAAAGCAGTTTACCAAGAATGTATCCTATGCTTAGTCGATGAGAATATTTTGATAATACAATTTGAATAAATGTTCTGGCTCAAAAACTGAAAATACAGTGTAATTGTCTTACACGCCCCTTTAAAACTGACATTGCCTTGATGATTTAACCGGAGAAAACATAACATTCGTGCCCAATAATGTTGGGAAATATACGTTTAACATCGAGATATAGTTTAGAAAGCAATTGACATATACACACACATTTTATGATACGGACTACGTAAAAAAAAAAAAAAAAAAAGAATGGCGGAAATGTGTTGTACGCTTATTGTTATTATTATTACTTTATTTTTTTAGTTTTACCTGACAAACTCATTTCTTTAGTTCATCTGTACGGTTTAAACATTTTTGTGGAGACGAAGCAGTTATTCCAAATAATAGCCTCTTTGAACCATCCTTTTGTACCCTCGGCCTTTCATTTCGTGCCCGTTGCAGCTATTTTTGTCCCGGAATTCATTCCACCACAAAAAAAAAAAAAAAAAAAAAAACCCTTCTTCATGTTCTGGCCGGAGAATTTCGGAGCCGAACTCTCTAGTGTAATCCCGCCTTTTTCATGTTTTCGTGCAAGCTATTTTCGAAGCGACATCGGTGTTACGGGCGAAAGTGGTCTAAGAACACAATACTCGTTCTAATACCGTGAATACAATTTTAAAAGCATTGGGTTATTTTTTATTTAGATCGTGTTTCTTGTCACATTCCTGTATACAAGATGGAGTGTGTTAAGGGCGCGGTTCAACTCAGTTTTTAACGGCATTTTTATATTTATACCAAATATTTTTTTCGTATTTTACACAAAAATTGTGATTAAAGCTTCCTCTTAGGAAATTTGTGTATCTCTCATAGTTTTTGCGGAGTCGTAAACGTCAAAATTTCCACTTTACGGTTTTACGTACGCCACTAAAACCAACTGAATTACCAAACCGAAAAAATTCACAGTGTAGGCCTACAACAGTGTTGTAGGCTATGATTTGACAAACATAAAAACAAAAAATAAAATATTTTTGTACTTATTACAAAAAAAAAAGCTGAATTTTAAAATTACAATTTAAAAATTTCAACACACACACACATATATATAATATATATATGTATATATGTGTGTGTGTAAAATCATAGCCTACAACATTGTTATACACTAGGAATGATTTTTTTTTTTCGGTTTGGCCTGTCTGTTGGATTTAGTGGCGTACATAAAACCGCAAAGTGCAAATTTTGACGTTTACTACTCATTACGCAAAAACTATGAGAAGTACACACATTTTCTAAGAGAGAGATTTAATCACAGTTTATGTCTTAAAAAAATATCTGGTACGAATATAAAAATAAAAAAAAGTCGTTGAAAACTGAGGTGAAACGCGCCCTTAAATTATATATTATGGGTAATATGCTAAAATTAAAAAAAATGTATATACATAATTCTTTTATACTTAAAAAAAAATCGGAAACTGATGGCAATTTACTTCATTTTTTTACAATAAAAAAAATAAGACAGAATTTCTTTGTTGAGGGTTTTTTTTTTTAGCATATGGCCCGTTACATATAATTTCTGTGTAAATTATTTCATCCCATTAAGTTACTTTATTTTTGTTATTCCTATGTTTCCGTAACTTGCAAATTCGAGCTTTGACATGCTGCTGTGGGGAAACTATAAATCTCGGCATCCGAGATTGTTCTTCAGAAATAATTTAACTGAGAAAAGTTTTTGCTCAGAAAATTGGCAAAAACTATTGTCTAGGATTGCTTGTTTTTTTATTTTTGCAAATTAGCTTCAATAAACCTAAAATTCTGAACTGATGCTTTTAGTGCAGAATTGTGTACTATGCTTTTTTTTTTTTTTTACTCAGGGTCTTTATCTAAATATTTGTCACCAGCACGAGGAAGTGCGACGTATAACGACGGTGAAAACTTGTTGCTGGGAGTGTGTGTTATGAATTTGAAGGTCAAGGCCGGTATGAGATTTCACGGTCGCGCGGGCCAGCATCAGGCAATTCGCGACGGCAGGTCGGTGCAAAAAGGACACAAGAGGCACCTTTGCTCTTTGTGCTTACGTAGCTCGAAATCGTCAGTACTTTCCACATTAGCATATTTAATTTTTCGCTGTAGTTTGCTTTTAAGAGTTTTAACTAAGGTTTTTTTCACGGGATTTTGTGTGTGTGTGTATATATATATTCCCGTGAAAAAAACCTCAGTTAAAACTCTTAAAAGCAAACTGCAGCGAAATATTAAATATGCTAATGTGGAAAGTACTGACGATTTCGAGCTACGTAAGCACAAAGAGCAAAGGTGCCTCTTGTGTCCTTTTTGCACCGACCTGCCACAGTTGTGTTAGTTTTTACAATAGTACCTTTCGGAAGGAACTACTAAAATATATTACTTTCCTGTGGCAATAGCGGCCAAGCGATGGCGACTTCATAAATCATACGAAGCTATACCATAAGCTTAGAGTTACAGATTTGTGGTGAAAATAGTTTTACGCCATTTGTTTCCATGGCCCTACGTGCACATCTGCAGCTCTGCTTCATGTTCATCGACATATTTTATTTCTGTCAAGTTTTCGCTCATGTGACTGCGCCAACCAGAACAAGGTTACCGCGGCACCACACGTCTGTGATTTGAGGGAAGACACCCCCCTCCCCCCCCCGAGACGCTGGGAGTTAAAGCCACCAATCACCGACCACGAAGCTGAGCTGTAGACGTGCACGTAGTAGCACTGAAACAAGTTGGCGCTAAATTATTTTCGCCAAAAGTCATTAACGCTACATTTCGTCGGCTAACTTCTAAACCTCGGAAGTCCATTTCTTAGAGGAGAGCTAAAAAACAATTTGCATATTTTGTTTCAAGACCTGGGCAATTATCATTTGTTTACTTAACTTATATTACTTATTTAAATTAACATATTACTCTAGCCAAAAATCTAATTCATATTATTTTTCACAGTCTCTAAGCCTCGTTGCTATAGGCTGCTGCACCCCACCTCCCCCTACTGGCCAGAGTGGTCCAGTGGAAGCGGAGGGGTGTGAGAAGAGTAATGGGCAAAATGGCGCCAATGCTCCTACGACACCACCTGCTAGGTTGGCCCGAGGGACTGGTCCAGATTCTCGCATATTTCTCTTATTTAATCTCAACTCATTAAAAATCCTCGTAGCATATTGTGCATTGCAGATTCGGTATCATGACACGATACCGAATCGAATGAATGGTCACATGACCAGACAATTCCAATTTCGCAGATTACCCTAAATAAGTATATATATAAGCATATCTTCCTACACCAATACCTGCACGTTACAAGTTGACATGGAAAAAGCACTTTATTTACTGTGCGACTACAGTTGCCATAAAAGTAACAGAAACCCACGCTTTATGGACAGAGACGGGAAAAACTCGCGGGTTCAATGACCTGTAGGGCTAGTCTCCAAGAATCCGTGTGAACTCAAGCAGACATCAGCTGTTTGTTGGCTGCTCGCTGACAGTGAAATGAGCCTGCATTTACTTACACTGATATTAGTGGCTCAGTGACTTCAAGGAGGTGTCAAAGAAGTCAACGACCAATTGTGAAAGTAGCGCGAACTTCCAGTTACTGGAATTATAAATTGTGCCTGAATGAAAACGTGAATTTTACAAGTCTCTACATAGGTATCGATTCGAAAACGTGAAACAAACCATAAACTATGTCATGTCAAAGCTAATAACTTAAAACAACCTGTCTATTTCCTGATTTCTGAGCAAAGCCACGTAAATCCGAGCTGAGAAGGACCAGTCCCCCTTAATGAATTCTAAAATGGGATACGTCAGTATACGCAGGGATGGCTATAAGTGAGGGAAAACCAGGAGGGAAATGCGAAACTTTCTTCGAGAGCGGGTTCGAAGACCCAGCTACATCTGTCAAAGAAAAGGCAAACACGTGAGAAGGAAATGTTATAGTAAAATTAGTTTTTTGTCATTGTCAATAGCATTGTTTTCAACGGAGATCTTGCTAGAATTCATATAGACGCAAAAGACATTAATTAGGTCTATGTTATGGATATAGCATAGGATAATATTGGTCACGCTAGGTCAGTTGGAATATTTGCGCATCGCTTTGTCGAGTCGACTTCAGGAGATTACGAATAGTAACTTAAAGTTAGCTTGGTTAACTTAACCACGTAACTAGATTCATTAGATCACTTGAGAAAGCAGGAAGATCGAAATAAACCTGAATGTATTTGTACCTCCGTTGCAAGTAAGCATCAAATTTCTTGTAAGTTATTTTTTATGTCCTGAGTATAACTAGTTAGACCGTTTGGCTCGGTGGGCCCGACCTCCGTAGCGGACTCGTATGCGCACAGGATTACGGGTACGAGAGATACGGGGTTCGATTCCTAGGTCCGGCTAGTTAAAAATGTATTTTTTTTACACTATACTGAGTACAAAATACCGACATAACACGTTTATCTCCTTCAAAATACAAACTACTCGGTGTTACTGAAATGTGCCAACTTAAAAGCGAAAAAATGTTAATTCACCGAAAAATTGCAGGTACCATACTTGTGTTAAAATAGGGACAACAAAACAGTTTGGTTGTTGGTACTACTCTGGACAGTTCCTTCAACAATCTGTTCTGTAGAAGAAACAAAGTCTTGTTGCTTTTACAAACCAGATTGTTACTTCTACAGAGTAGTACCGACAGCCAAATTGTTTTGTTGTCCCTATTTTAACATAAATATGGTACCTACAACTATACTCTTTTTTCATTGTTGCAGCGCTACGTTCCCGTGGAAGTCTTGCCATTGCACGGAATATTTTAATAAAGAAATGAGTGGTTACATCTTCTGGCCTGTAGACCAAGCATCTCGGGTTCAATTCCCTACCGGGGTGGTGAAATTTAATGTGGAAGGCAATGGTGAACCACCGCATGATTTTACGGCGAAACAATTTTGCAGAATTTAATTTTAGTGTTTATCTGCAGCTTTGCTTCATGGTCAGTAATTGCTAGAGACGGGAGAAATTCACGGGTTCACTGACATGTAGGTTAGCCTCCAACGATGTATGGATTCAAGCAGACTTGCTGTTCATTGGCTGTTCGCTTCTACGTGATTTCGCCAGCATTTAGTTACTATAATTTATTGGTTTAGCGCCCTTCATGAGTTGCTAAATCAGTAAGGGACCAGTTCAGATAGAGACGTGAACTTATAATTGTTTGGAGTCTAACTTGTACTTAAAATAAAACGCGAACTTTTCAGGCCTCTAGTAATTGGATGTTGTACTCTCACTTGACTTTGGGTTCTAAAACATAGTCTTGCACCTGAAAAAATTGCGACATAACTCCTCCCCCCACGACAGTTATTCTCAAACCGAAATAGTCTAAGATCCACCCCTGTATCTTGTGCTACGGGTGGGTTGGGCAAAAAGGGAAGGGCATCTCGTGTGAACACGCCTCTACACGGTCCTGCTGGTCAGCCCTCGACGACGCGGGCCTTCGCGCGTGAGCACGGCACTGCGCGGCTGGTTGACCCGCTGCGCCGGCCGGGCCGCCGGTATGTAAATCACAATTGCAGGTTGTTGTCTGGGTTTACAATCAGGAGTTATGCGCGCGCAGTAACGGCGTGTAAACACTGGTGATTGAGGCTTGATGAGGACCAGTGTTGTCGGTGGCTACCCCGCGCTCTCTAGAGGTGAAGGCCGCCGTCGCCTTCCGTCTTGACGGCTGTCCACAGACGTCTCCTGAGTGCGTCTATAGGTCGTTCACGATAAACTGAGCACTTCATTAAGTTCTCTTTCGTAGCCATCTTTACATTTTTAATACGAATGAAGAGATTTTGGTCAGCGCCTAACTTCGAGGTCTTCAGCGCTGGTGGGAGGTGACATGAGGTGAGTATGGAGCATTGCCGGAATGAATGGGCGGGGGAAACGGGAGGTCACAGAGAAAACCCGCCGACCTATTCCCACAGGCGAAAATCCGGGGACTGACCCCGCCGGGAATCGAACCCGGTTCGTCTAGGTGGGTGACGAGGGGTCTGACCTCTTGATCACCGCGGATCCGTTTTTAATATGAAAACTTTCATGTAACTAAAAACTAGTGTACATTTTTTAACATTCTCGAAAGTAAACACCTATTGGCCCAATAAAACATATTTTTAATTCATTACAAGTCCTTCTGAAGGCTGGGTTTGTAGTGAACGGCCTATAGGTGCCTTTGTGCACAGAGTAGACACGGTCTCTTCCTTATACAGGATGATTCAGGAAGAAGTGTGTTGTGTGCATTGTACGTGGTGATAGCTTGTGGATAGAGATGTTGGAATATCGCGAAAGTGTTTTGTCCAACATACCGTTGAAAACACTGTAGTTTCTTGCAGCACGCATGACTGGCTGATATACATCTGACACAGCGTAGCTATCTGCAGACCAGTAACTGGCTTAAAATACTACAATAACGAGATTCTCATTGGCTCAGTCAAATAGGGCAACGGCTTCACGTACAAATGAAAGCCAGTTATCTTTCGGTAAGCTGAACGTACGTTGAAACCCAGCAGATAGTCGAGTTTTACCGCGGTAAATCATCATCGCTACTTATGAAAAAGTCGGGAATTTGTTCTCAGTTTTGCTCTCGACGCAAGTCACAATGCTGGCACAGACTAGATAGCAGTACAGACGTGGAATGACTTGGCGTCTCGTTTGATGAGGGCGAACATAGCCGCTTATTGGCTGCCCGAGTTTGTTGATACGAGCCCCGTGTATGTTTGGCTCCTGCGTGTTACGACAGGTTTCTTATTGGCCTGGCTGCCTGCTAGCAGGGCAGCCACCTTAAGCTGTTCGGCGGTAGGCGCTTCCGCCATGTTGCAGGCGTGTGTGACGCTCTACCTGCTACTTCACTTCTGTATTCCTACACATTCTGTGGTACTGGCGTGCAGTCTTCTCGCCGGTAGCTCGTCGCTATGATGACATTCTACGATGACACCATTCATTCTTGGCGTGGTGTTAAAGCTAAATGTGTGTTTTGCATACCTCATTGTAAAAAACGTTGATAAGTTTACTCATATAGTGTATGCTAATATTCCTCAACCTTGTGCGGGAAACCTGGTTCCCGAACATGTGGAGGACATTCCCACACGACAGTTCACGCAAATGACCAAGAAATTTCACTCACGCATCATGTAAAATCGTCATAAGGGTACCTGCGCCGTTGTGCACGGAAAAATTGTATTACCAGTTCTGTTGTCTAACTTTCTTTTACATGAGTGGAATAATTTTCACTTACATGTAGAAGCATTTAGCTTCCATTACATGCAAAGCAAATTTACTTTAAAATTGTATAAAATATTCTTCACCAAAATGTTCCTACCTCTAACATGCAGGTCATTGAATTCGCGAAATTTCACCGTCTCTAATGATGGCTTATCGTGGGAAAACATGACTGTTTGTTGATGTTTAACGCATGTTCCGTTTATGAAAAGATTACTGGCTTTCTCTTATACGTAGAGATGTTGCCCTATTTGACTAAGCCAATGACAATCCCGTTATTGTAATATGTGATGCTAGAGACCTGAAAAATCTGCGTTTTCATTTTGGCACAAGCTAGAATTCTAACAACTGTACGATTGTGTCACTTTCGCAGTTGGTCTTTGACTTATTTGACACTTCCTGTAAGTCTCTGAGCCAATAATGGAAATGTAACTAATACAGACATATAACACTTTAACAGCAAGCAGCTAATAAGCATATGTTGTCTGCTTCAGTTCTTAAATATTCTTGCAGGCTAGCCTACAGGTCAGCGAACCCACGAATTTTTCCGGTCTCTACCTGTTACTAGAGCCATAAACTTTTCGCGAAAAGAATTTTGCCCCAGTTTGTTTCAGTGCATTACGCGCACATATGCTAATCTGCGTCATGGTTGGCAGCGTGTCTATGTGAAGAGCCGTATCTCATTTGGCTGAGCCAATTACAATAACGTTCCTGCAACACCACACGTCTGTGATTCGCCGGTAGAATCTCAAGGCTCCTAAGAGTTTAAATATCCAATCACTGACTACGAAACATGAGTGCGGATGTGCACGTAGGGCACCGGAACAAAGTGGGGCGAAATTATTTTCGCTAAAAACAGGAGTGCCTACATATTTCTAGTCTGCAGACAGCTGTATTGTGTCTGATGTATGTCACCCAATCGTACACATCACAAGAAACGACAGTGTTTTCAAGGGTACGTTGGCACAAATATTTTTCGCGATGTACCATAATTAGAGACGATAGTATATCGCGAAAATGTTTATTGCCAACATACCCTTGAAAACACTGTAGTTTCTTGTGGTATGTATGACTGGGCGATACACGTTTGACATAACGTAGCTGTTTGTAGACCAGTTACAGAAATCAAATATTACAAAAGTGGGATCCCTATTGGCTTAGTCGAATAGGGTAACAGCCCCACGTACAGGGAAAAACCCAGTGAGCTTCTGGTAAGCTGAACGTACGTTGAAACTAAGCAAACAGTCGAAATTTCCCGCGATAAACCATTATTAGAGAAGGTGATGTATCGCGCGAATGTTTTCTGCCAGCAGCGTCTTCTGCAAATCAGTGTATCGTCCTGCGTCATGTATTGTTGGCCGACGGCTATGTAGCACAGTCTTGTTATTCACAGACGAATCAAAGACCTCCAGTAGTAGTGCACCAGAGTTATCATTGACCCAGTCAATTAGGGACTCGCCAGTAACGAAATAAAATCGTAAGAAATGAATACGTTACATTGAAGCCTAGCAAACAGGTAACTTTTCCCGCGGTAAATCACCTTCTCTAACCATCATCTCTACCCATAATCTGTATTCATTGTCGGTTGTTCCATTGAGTAGTAGCTAATTGACAGATATTCGGGGCTGGAGTATATACAGTACAGTGGATTATAACATGCATGCTGGTCATTGAACTCGTCAAATACATCCTATCCCTAGTGTGGAGTTCTGTGCATGTTCGAGTCTCGCCTTGTATTCTGCGGGCAAGCAGCATCTTCACCCCACGTCACGTTGCATTTTCGCCGAGGCGCAGCGTAGGGCCAGACTGTGTTCAACACAGCGCCTGGAAGACAGGAAATGACAAACATATATCGTTGTGTATGCGAGAAGAGGAAAGGAAGGGCAACGTTCTCACAGAGTCGCCCGGAGTAACTTTAAACAATCTCCTACATACAATTGTTTGTTCCTCCTCTGCCTGTCACTATGTCGTAAGACCATGCTAGGTTTTTTTTCACGTTGGTGAAAAAAAACCTATTTTTAATGTGATGTTTTGAAAAAATTCTATACTGAGAGCAGTCATACGATGCACAATTCTATGTAGGTGTTTTTCAAAATAATACACCGCCCTTTCGCTATACAGTATATATAGGGACGGGAATTTTTGGTGAAAAGATTTTTACCCCACTTTATTTCAGTGCCTTACGTGACGTGCACACCTGCAGCTCAACTTCACGATTATTGGCAGAGTGCTTTTGTGCAGAGCTGTTATTCATTTGACTGTGCCAATCAGTATACGGATAACTGCGACTAATCACGTTCGTGATTTGCGGGTTTAACCTCCACATAGCAGAAATGAAGGTGTGCACGTAAGGCACTGAAATTAAGTGAGTTCCTTTAGAAAATCAGTAGCCGTTACTTCATATAATTTAACATAAACAGTAGTTATCTTATTCGTTGTAAGGTTGGCAGCGAATTGCCGAATATGTTTCCGTGTATTTCCTTATTTAAATGCAGCTATATATTAGTGCTATGCATAATTAATAAACTTTTTTTTATCAAACTATAATAGGTGTCCAGAGAGGTTAGACATTTCCAGTAGCTAGCCGTTACGCGCGGAAAGATACGAATTAACTGAAAATAAAAATTTAGCCGGGGTATTTTGAATGCTCACTTTATCCCGAACCACGTGTATGTGTGTATATATATATATATATATATATATATATATATATATATATATATATATATATATATATATATATATATATAAGAGAGAGAGCTTGATTTTGGCTTATTTTAATTACAAATCTGGTGAGATTTTGGATGCAAAATGTTAGAAAACTATGAGGTTTATTGCGATCACATGGTCACGCTACTCTCAGATCGAATCGCACAATCCATCACCTCGCCATGACAGCTCGTCGCGTAGCAGGAGATGTATGCTTGTTGTCACTAGCAGAATGAAGAAGAATGCCGCTACTTTTCTGTAAAAAAAAACACTTGATCGACTTAAACTGCTTTTCGTTTTACAGTGTATTAAAGATGTAGCAAATTTTCTAGTTGAATAGTTGAAATCCTTTACTTTTTTTTTTTTTTTTTTTTTTTTTTTTTTTTTTTTTTTTTTTTTTTTTTTTTTT
>PNEQ01087467.1:23833-55740 GCA_003012365.1 Medauroidea extradentata | reverse complement strand
TCATTTTAGTGTTAGTTTATGTTGGGTGATGCGAATTTCACTTTTTACATGCGGTTGTGTATAATATAGCCTACGTGCTGAAAATATTTTATAAGAGGAATGTGCAGTCACTGGTAATGCGTATACGTTATTTCGTAGAAATGTAAAATGATGAATTTCATACATGACGAGTCTGAAGGGACAGAGCTAGGTGATAAAAAATTTCTTCTATCGATTTTTTGCGATAACTTCTGTTTTTGAATATTTTTCGTAAATGTGCCATTGTTTCCACGTAGCTGATATTAGTGATGAATTTTGTAGATCATAATACTGTTATATGCTCATCTTATATTGAACTTGTAATCATTCGTGAAAGTTAACCTATAATTCCCTTGCAATGATTCTGCATGAAAAGTTAATGACACATTCCATTATATTTTCTGTCAACCAGATTATCAAGGAAATATCTTATGTTTTGTGAAAGATAAATTTTTAATAATACAACTGGAATAAATGTTGTGGCTCGGAAACTGAAAAATAAAGATTATTATCTAACGCTATCCTTAAAAAGAGGACATGGCACATAATTCAGTTCTAAAAGCTTCTTTTTTTTTTAATTTACCGAAACCAATTAGCAAAAATTAAAAACAGCTAACTTAGACGATAGTTTTTGCCTACTTTCTGAGGAAACCGTTTTTTTTTTTTTTTTTTTCGAATAACGTATTTCTGAAGAAGAAAAAACAATCCCTGACGCCGAAGTCTCGTACATTGAATTGTGACCACACAGATCACGGGTAACAAATGCGTCATTCGGGGCGTATGTTTGTTCTTAAAGCTGGCTTATATCATTATTTAGAGTTTTTTTAATACATGTTGACTTTCGAAAACGTGTAATTTACTAATTTAAAATTGTGTTTTAGCGTTTATTATCTTCTTCCACGCACACTCATATGCGACGCTACCACTTATCACGCCTGCACAGTATGTAGTACAAGCCTCCCTTTAGGCGCTGATGTAGCCTTGACCCTGCCATTACTTCTTTCTACCCCCGTCCCACCCCGTGGCAATAAAAAGAGCTGGGGTAGTTTGCAACGCCTGCCTGCTGGCGAGAGAATAATCGATGGTCAGGGTAATGAAGCTGCGACATCCACTGGGCGAGCGCCCGAGTTCCCCATTGGAAATTTAATTGGTGTATTTTTTTTTTTTTTACTGCAGCGCGTTTTATTCGTGGTGGTTTTCTGCTCCCGACGACCCTGTCCTCTCTCGCAGGTGAGTGCTTGCGACCATTGCTTTCGTCCTGTCACAGAATAGCTTGGTATATAGAAGAGAACTGGCGTTGTGGTTGTGGTACAAGCGTGCTGAGTCGGTTGTTGAGGGGACAAACCAGTCTTGTTGGAAACCGCTGGAAGGCTGCTATTTAAATACCTTAATCGACCACGTGACCAATTTTAGGGTCTAAACATTTTGGGATTTAGGGTTGAAATTTACTCAGGTACAGTAGCACGATAAATCCCAAAATAGCTCCACAAAGTCGTCTGCTGGTATTTTATTAAGCTTTACTTTCCTGTGTTTCGATTGGAACTATATTCGGGCCGGCCAAAGAACGGGCTTGACCCCGCCTAGAGAAATGAAAAAGAGAAGTAACCAACCGGCGAATACTTAGCGTCCGGCGAGAATACAGGGAAATGCGGCGTTGCCACGTGTTGTGTCGTGTGTGCGAGGCAGTGTGATGATACGCAGTGACTAGAGATAATGGTTTATCGTTAGAGCCCCGGAAATTTCGCGGATTCAACTGAGAAGAGGTTGGATTTCTAAGTCATGTATATGTTGGAAACTATTTCGATTGGGTCATTGTTTATTAAACGTGACCTTGCGGACTCCGAACCAATGGCGGACATGCGTAAAAACGCTCACGGACTCCTGCGCTACATCGTCAAATGTTCAAATGCTCACTCACAGGAGCAGCAGCCAATGAACAAATATAGCTGAGGACAGTGCACACAGGACTGTGGAGTCTAGCCTGCTGGGCGTTGAACCCACGAAATATCCGGGCCTCTATTTATCGTTGATAAACTTGACTTTCTGCTAAGTTTCAAGGTACATTCAGCTTATGAAAAGATTACTGGCTCTCAATTGTCCGTAGAGTTGTTGCCCTATTTGACTGAGCCAATAAGAATCCCGCTATTGTAATATTTGATGCATATTATTGTTCTGCAGACAGCTACGTTGTGTCAGACGTATATCACCCAATCAAACATGTCACAAGAAACCACAGTGTTTTCAAGGGTATGTTGGCACGAAAATTTTCGTGATATACCAACATCTCTAATTATGGTACATCGCGAAAATGTTTTGTCCCAACATACCCTAAAAAACACTGTAGTTAATTGCAACACACATGAATGGGAGATATAGTCTGACACAACGTAGCTGTCTGCAGACCAATAACAGGCATCAGATATTACAATAGCGGGATTCTTATAGGCTCAGTCAAATAGGGCAACAGCTCCACGTACGAGCGACAGCCAGTATCTTCTGGTAAGTTGAACATGTGTTGAAACCCAGCAAACAGTCAAGTTTTCCCGCGATAAATCATAATCTCTAGTAATGACCTAACATAGCACAGTTGGAAAACGGAAGGTTTTGCTGCCGTAAAGCCGAGAATTTGTAACTCGTGTGCGCGAGTATTTGAAACGCATAAACCATGAGTAGCTATCCGTCTCGCAAGCAGTGAATAGAACATCAGCAGCGCTTGTAATTGTAAGGACACCAGTATTACGAGTCTCCAAAAACAAAGGTATACATCCATAACAACGCACGATGTTAATTACGCTGTAATTATTACTTCCTTGCGTGATGTAAATGATTGTACAGTATGCCATGAATTTTCATAATACATAAAGGTACATATTTTTCTCTGTGAACGAAAACTTGCAAATTTAAACTGTGGATATTGATTCGCGTAATTCAGCCTAACAACAATGACTACTGAAGGGAGATCCATGTGTTTATATGTTTAAGATCCCACTACTTTTAGCAACGCAGCCAGTTGTCTCCAGTAGATATAAGGACGGTTTCATATTCGCCTCGACCCCATTTACCTATTGTTTCCCTATCCAGCGGGAAGTGTCTTGCCATTGGCAGGACTGGCAGGGCGGAGCCAAGTTCTTTCCTATAACGTTTGTACTGTAGTAACATCTACGACAAGTATTTTATATGGAAAGAACAAAGTATCGCAATTATATTATGTGTGTAAACAATAAAGTACCTATTTACTTTGAAAATGATTTTCCTATGTTGTAATAAAATAAATATTGCGTATAGTATTTCAATGTAATTTTCATTTCCAGGCCAGATTAACTGAAAAATCGGTCGTTACTACAGTAAAGAACCATAGTATATATTTTAAAAGATTGCTTATGAAAATTAACCTATATAGACTTAGCTACACTATCTGTCACATGTATAGATTTCCTAGACCACGTGTAATTAGTTAGGTTGTGGACAAATAAATGCAAGCTAATACCTGGTTAACATTTTGGACCAAACATACGTCCCTCGGTTCACTTTGTAAACGTTACGAGTTGAAATTTTACTCTTCCCGGACTGAGAAGTGACTTTTCGTCAATAGGGATACGAGGAAAGTAACAAAACATCGAAATTCCATCTAACCTCCAATTTCCGACTTTAATGCACGCAGCGCTGATTTTGACATTCGAAACCATCCACCCTTAATTCCTAAACTCTAAATCCCCAAATTGGCCATTTCGAACACGCCTCATGTGTCTGATTGGCCGCTGCATGCTGTGGAGGAATGCTTATTGGTAAGGACCCCTGTTTTTCGCGAAAAGAATTTTGCCCCACTTTGTTTCAGTGCCTTACGTACACATCTATGATTCTTCTTCATGGTTATTGGCAGCGTGTCTGTGTATCATTTGACTGAGCCAATTACAATAACGTTCCTTCAACAACACACGTCTGTGATTTGCCGGTAGAATCTGAAGTCTCGCGAGAGTTAAAATATCCAATCACTGACCAAGAAACAGAACTGCAGATGTGCACGAAAGGCACCGAAACAAAGTGAGGCAAAATTCTTTTCGCGAAAAACAGGGGTCCCTACTTATTGGTCTGGCCGTATATTTGGCGTGTTCGTCTGCAGCTAGTGATTGACGAATGTCTTACTGCCATGTTCAGGTTATGTCAGAATAACCTTTTCACAGGAGGTACTCCAAATCTTGGTTAAAAAAACTTCTGCATCAGTTTGTTTCAGTGCGTCATGTGAACATCTGCACTTCTCATTCATGGTTAGTAGGGACAGAAACATTTAGCTAACTCAATTACCCACATGCTAGAATCCATTATACTATGCATATTTAAGCCTCGTCTATTCGTTCATTGTCTGCTGTTCCACTGAGTAGCAGCTAGTGGATAAATGGTCGGGGCTTGAGTATGCATGGAATAGTTTATTCTAACATGCAGGTCATTATATTCGCAAAATTTTACTGGCCCTAATTGTTATAGCGATTGCCCGTTTCTGTCGCGTGTCTTAACGTTTTACTGCAAATCACAGAATCCTGGGCTTGGTTCACTGAAAGAAATGTATTGTTGTAGGTACCATACTTCTATTAAAATAGGGACAACATTCCAGTTTGATTGTAGTTATTATCTACTTTGTTCCTATAACAATCTGTTCTTTAGAAGTTATGTAAAAGAAAGACGCTGTTTCCTCCTTTAAAGAACAGGTAGTTATAGGAACAATCCAGATAGTATCAACAACCTAACTGGAATGTTGTCCCTATTTTAACAGAAGTATGGTACCTACAACAATATTTTTCTTTCAGTGTTCCTCAACATGCAGGCCTCGGTTGGTTCGTTCTTAATTTTCTGTCAATTCGAGCTCAGTTTCAAATGACCTGGCTGTCGGTTATATCTTTTATTGTATATATTTATGTGTATGTGCGTGGGGTTCACAATAAAGTAAGTTCTCTTGAAGCTCGTCTTATCTGGAATAATCGCTGAAAAAATTATTTACTGTTAACTCAAATTTTGGAGTTTGAATGCAGTATTGATTATTACGTAGGTTGATTTGTTCACTATAATAATGACAGCAAACTATAAACTATCTGAAAAGGGAAAAGTAACTATGATTTCAAAAGTGGTCACTTTATCCCGAATTGTATTTACCTACCTATCTTTCCCAGCGCAGGTATGAGTCGTAAATCACGTGTTTTTTTGCACGACCCATCTACACTGTTCCCTTTCGTATTCACAACTGCACTGGAGATAGAAACGTCGCCGGGCCGTGCTCCCAGAGATCACGGACTCTGACGAAACTAGTTGTGTCGGCGACTCCAGTTAGGGAAGGCGACGGCGACATAGTTCCAGAGGAAAGTAGGCTAACGAGAGGTTCCAATAAATTCTTATTGGGCGTGAAGTAGGCATGGCCGAGGGCGGTCGCCCCGAATGTATCGCCCGTCGGATGTGACGCACTTGCTTCTTCTCCCCCCCCCCCTTTTTTTATCCGTTCTCCTGGGTCAAGCTGTCTGGTTGTGTGAATCATTGTCTCATTCTTGGCCTACTGACCAGGGACGCGTCAAATAGGAGCGACGGGTGACAAAGACAATCGCTGTTCTCCTTTTCCCGACTGAAATATCTGTAAATATAGAACAGGAGAGGCCTGTACTCCAGTCAAATTGCATTTCATTAGAATAACTGTTTACTCAGCAATGTGTAGGAAGAACATCCAACAAAAATTTTTTTAACATAATAAACAGTGACGTTTTATAACTTACCCATAATGAAAATCGTGTACAAAAATTTAAATAATTCACAAATCACATGTAAAGAAATATCCGTAAGTAGAGATGACTGTTTATCGCGGGAAAACTTGACTGTTCGCTGAAGTTCTACACACGTTCAACTTACCAGAAGATTATTTGCATTAGCTTGTACTTTGAACTAAGAATCCTTGATATTGTAATATTTTATGCCTAGTATTAGTCTTCAGACAGCTACGTTTTGTCAGAAGTATATCACTGTATCATGTAGCAAGAAACCACATTGTTTTCAAGGGTGTGTTGACGATATACCATCATCTCTTGAGTACAAGGTCGCGGCCATAGATCTGGCAACCCTGACGAGAACGTTCTTTTAAACACTTCTTTTAGCTCTCTGAAGGCAATGGGTATCCCTGATTCGTTGTTCTGTCCTACACACCGGCGAATCAGGGGAAGCCGCTGCCGTTGGCGAGGCCAAAGACGTGTTGAATCAGCCCTTCTTGGCAAGGTTGCCAGATCGTATGCCGCGGCCTTGAACTAAAAATGGCTATGGTAGAGATGCGCATTCAGCGACCAGTCTTGTGTGCACTGTGTCTTTAGCTACTTGCTAATTTGCTGCTGCATCGGTGAGTATCAATCAGGTTTTACATCTGACAAGGTAGCGCCACAGAATATTTAGTCTAACACGCCAGCAAAATGGC
The DNA here is from genome assembly GCA_003012365.1 of Medauroidea extradentata. Taxonomy (NCBI): domain Eukaryota; kingdom Metazoa; phylum Arthropoda; class Insecta; order Phasmatodea; family Phasmatidae; genus Medauroidea; species Medauroidea extradentata. The sequence goes on along the minus strand of PNEQ01087467.1, from coordinate 49,283 downwards.
TCCGCTGGCCAGCAACATGGCGGAAACGCCTACCGCCAATTAACGTTGGTTGCCCTGCTAGGTGACAGCCAGACCAATAGAAAACTTGCCGTAACATTCAGGAACCAAGCATACACTGGGTGGTATAAACAACCTCGGGCAGCCAATGGGCGGTGAAAATCGCCCTATCGAATGAGCCGCCACGTTATTTCACGTTATTTAGTGTTCGGTAGTGCGGGAGTCAGTGAGCGTTTCCATGTAGGTCTGCTATTGTTTGACAGTCATCAAGCATCAGTGGACGAGAATTTGGAATCTAACTGCCTCTCGAGTGAATTCGCCAAATGTCCGGGTCTCTAATTACATGCAGTAAGTAGAGATCTGAAAAATTCGCGTTTTGTTTCAGACACAAGTTAGAATTCCAGCAACTGTAGGTACGTGCAACTTTCACAATTGGCCGTTGATGTTTTTATTTTTCGTTTGTATCAGATATTCTTTTTTCTTATCTTAGACGCAAAATGTGACTAAATTTGGATCTTATGAAGTTTTCATATCTCTCATAGTTTGGTAAAGTCAAATTTTGCATGTTTCCGTTTCAAGGACTACACTAAAACCAAATGACATACCAAAATGAAATAATTCTCAGTGGATAATGACGTAACAGGCTACAATGTCACGTACATAAAAACAAAGAATATTTTTTTTGTATTTAAATAAAAATGCTTAAACTTAAAATAAAAATTTTAAAAATGCGTTTTTTTTAAATACAGAAACATTTCTTTTGTGGTTTAACATAGCTGAATTTTTACCCTACAACATTGTTATTCACTGTAAATTTTTTCAGTTTTGTAAGTGAAATTTGGGTTTTAACGAGCCATTACGCAAAAACTATATGAAATAAAAATTATTTATAAGAGGAATATTTGGTCACATTTTGTGTCTAAACCAAGAAAAAAACATATCCGGTACAAATATAAAAATAAAACCATGGTGATGAAAATAGCGGTAGACCACACCCTTAAATGAGAGTTGTGTCTTCATAAAGGCACTCTGTCAGTAACCACGAAGCAGAACTACAGCTGTGCACGTAAGACACTGAAGCAAGCTGGGGCAAAACTCTTATTTGCGAAAATCAGCAATCCCAACTTATTTGACACCACATTGAAGTCGATGGACCAATAGTAACAATGTATCTAAATACGGGCCCATTTTACTGTACATGTCAGCGAGCAGCCAGCGAACATGTGTTGTCTGCTTGTTATCATAGACAGGGCCCGGTAGTTTTCGCGAAAAGTTTTGCCCCACTTTGTTTCAGTGCCTTACGTGCACACCTGCAGCTCAATTTCATGGCTATTGACAGAGTGTTTTTGTGCAGAGTTGTTACTCATTTGACTGTGCCAATCAGTACACGGATAACTGTCACACATCACGTCTGTGATTTGCGGGTTTAACCTCCAGACGTAGTATGTTAAGGCATCCAATCACTGACTACAAAGCAGAGATGCAGGTGCGCACGTAAGGCACTGAAACAAAGTGCTGCAAAATTCTTTTCGCGAAAATTACCGGGCTCTAATCATATATATTCTTGGAGTTTAGCCTACTGGTCAGTGAACCCGCGAATTTTTCCCGTCTCTATAGCAATGAGTAGAGATGATGGTATATCGCGAAAATGTTTTGTTTCAACGTAACCTCGAAAATGCTGTAGTTTCTTGCAACATATATACTTCTGACCACGGTCGTAGAAGAACAGGTCTAGACACTCGCCTATCTAACAATGTATTTTGCTTGACCCCCTCGTTGTTTGGCTGTAGTTCGTCAAGTTACCGAGAATATTGTACTTTTTGGCGCTGTAAACCGGGCGGTCGGACTCAAACTCCGTCCACTTTTTTCCATTGTTAAATTTATAAAGTAAATAAATATTGCTGGACCTTTTTTTTTTTTAATTTGTGAACGAAGGAAGTATTTCATAAACTGATAAAGAAATACGTTTTGATAAATTGTTTATCTTAGTGAAGAGGAAGTGAGCGGGGTTTGAGTTCGACCGTCCTTACTGCAGCGCCAATAAAACACAATATTCTCGGTAACTTGGTGAACTGCAGTCAAACAACAAGGGAGTCAAATATCCAGGCGAGTATCTAGACATGTTCTTCTACGGCCGTGCTTCTGACACAACATAGCTGTCTGCATACCAGTAACTGGCATCAAATATTACAATATCGGGATTGTCATTGGCTCAGTCAAATAGGGTAACACCACTAAATTCAAGCTGAAGCCAGTAATCTTCTGGTAAGTTGAACGTGTGTTGAAACCAAGCAAACAGTCAAGTTTTCCCGCGATAAACCATCATCTCTAGCAATGAGGTATAAAACGAAACGTCTAATATCAATGGTACAAAATGTTTTGCTTTTTATTATTTATTTTAATATGAATCAAATAATGTAGCAAATTTATAAAACTTCAGTGACATTGGAGTTTTTATTAAATGCGTGGTGATACCTTTTAATGCCTGGGAATCATTTGTAGGTGAGTTAGATTTTACCGTTGGCAAGTTCCAAAAAATTGCAAAAATTTTACTTAACTATAGAATTTTTAAATTGTTACATTGTGCGGAAATTACATCAGAGGCATTGTCTAAAATTTAACTAGTATTGTGTACAAGTGTAGAGTAACATGTTTAATGGTCTCGCTGGATTAGTCATCAAGGGCGTTTGTGTTGAATAAGAAATTCGAAAACGACGTAATATTTTGGACGTTTTTCTGAACGTAAAACAGCTTATAAGTAGAGACATGCAAAATTCGCGTCATCATCTGGTAGCAGACTAAACTTCACTTTCCTATACATAACAGAGCAAAATCTGCGATTCAATTGGCCACGAACTTTTATGTGTTGTCATCGACGTGTGTTACGTCTTTACAGAGATTGGCCTCTCTACCGTGTAAGCATTCTCCGCGGCAAGTCACAACAATATCGGCCAGCGGGAGACGTCGAACGAGCCTATAGTCACTTGGAGTCTAGTCAGCTGTCAGAAAATAACGCGAATTTTGCATGTCTCTACTTATAAGTAAAGTTACGTATCTGAGAGAGAGTTTATACTTCAAGTACATCTGACGCGTATTCGTCAAGTCTAAAGTTCTTTCGGCCATCCATATTTCGCATGTTATTTTCGTAGTTTTCCGAAGAAATGTCTACAGGTGAATTGGAATTGTTCCTTAATACATGCTATAGGGCCATATCATGTATTAATTCAAGCATATATACGGAAATGCTTGTTAAAATCGTGATGTATGATATGGTTGCTCGAATTTCCGTTGTCAATTGTGGTAACAATTGCCATATAGATATCGGATTAATCAAACGAGGTCGAGATTTTTCGTCTTTCTTATTAGTTTTCGAAATCGTTATCGTTTAATAATGAATGGTTTCTAATAGTTATTCAGGCACATTAGTTTGAAAATAAAACTGGAGGGAAAATTATGCAATAATTCATAAAGGAATGCAATAACGAAAAAAACACGCCCAAGGAGTTTATAAATCACCAGGTAAAATAGTTTCGCATTAGCATCTTGTTAAATAAAAATTTACAGCCTCTAACTGGGAACTAATTATTATGAATGTCGGTCGTTGAAGCGATTTATTTGAAAGAGATTTTTGTCGAGAAGTTAATCTGTGTAGTGCATCGCTCATGTGGAAAGCTTTGTCATAACAATGGGGTGTCCAGTCGTATATTCCGGCTCCGCGCGTTAAATAATGGGGGAGAAATTGCTACCTCCGCTCCTCGCTGGCGTCCCTTAAGGGTGTGAACTTGTCGAGGTGCTGCGCAACGATTAACGAGGTGTGCCGTCCTATTAATTACCTATGCCCACCGCTCATGGATTAATTAAGAGGTACGGCGCCAAGGGCGATGTTGACCGGCTCATCTGCTGCGGTATCGCCTCTACCGCAAGACACTGAAACGGCATGCAGTTGTATCGTAGGACACTCGCCTGACTGACACTTTCAGTGGTGACGCCATCTTTTAATTGTTGAAACGTTTTAAGCGAAGTCCATTGCATGTTTTAGAGTATTTTCACATGAATCCTCTGAACATTTTTTCAGCTATAACAACTTGGAAAATTTGTTTTTAGAAATTTTGAAAGGCTCCAAAATGTTTTTTTTCTAATTGACATGGTGCTTTGAAACTACCTTTCTGTTATCGTTTGAAGTGTATTTTATTTTCATACATTGACACAATGGGCCCATGTGGAATAGGTGTGTTAAAAATGACGTATTTACAAACACACTACAAAGCATTTTAATAGAATGATAGCCGACCCTACCCTTTCTCCTCTGCACCGAGACCTATAGTAGTACAAAATGGTCTTAGATTTTGCAACACTGCAAACAAGAGCCGTGCATAGAAAGATTAAAAACCGCGGAAGAAATGCCAAAATAGTCTCCAAAACATTTTGCATTGTGTATGTGTGTGTACAAGGAGAGACAGAGAGTGTGAGTGAGATAGAGAGATAAAATGAACTAGTTCACTTAAATGACAATTTTTTTTGCAATGTCTGCTGTGAAAAAGAGTTTTATATCCGAGACATATTACCCTTTTAACATTCTTTCATCTTTACTTGTGAATTCAGAAAGTTTAAATATTGTTTCACAAAAATAAAATATTAGATTAAATTTCTGAAATAAAGTTTACCACCTGTCAAAAATGTGCAGTTGTTTATGGGATAGACTTTTGCACAGTAAAGAGACAAATAACAAACGTTTCGTATCGGAGTAGCGGTGTTCTCATTGGCCCTGTCACGTAAGAATATACGAATAACGGAACAATGACGTCGGACATTTTGTAAATACAACGTTGAAATTTAGAAAACAGTTAACTTTCGCGATAAGTCACTCGCTCTTGCTTATTGCGCCTATCTGAATCGTTGTGTTTTCTACAAGGGCACGAATCGTAGCATTGGTAGAGCGCGAAGTTCTGGAATGTGACTCTTGTTTGCTGTGTTGCCAGTAGAGGCGGTTATAAGCCACACATTCCAGGGCTGGTGGTATTTCAAAACACTTTATCTCATGTCTGCTTCAGTGACGTAATACTAGCTAGGAATCTCTGGTTTTCACAAAAGGATTTTTGCTCCACTTTGTTTCAACGCCATATGTGTACACGTGCAGCTCTGTTTCAAGGTCAGCTATTGGATGTTATTTAAGGGCATTCAAGTGCAATAAAATCTTAATTTTATATTTTTGTAATATATTATTAGTTTCGTATACGATACTTGTGAGTACATTTTACTGTTATGGAAGAATTTTAGTTCTCATAGTTTTCTCATAACGGGGTGTCAAAGTCATAGTTTGCTAGTTACACTGACATGCTAATAGTGAAAACCAACTGACCTACTTAAACAAAATAATTCTCTGTGAACTTACATCCCATGAGTTATACAGTAAAACATTAAAAATAACCCTCAACGTAATATTTTGAATAAAAAAATCGCAAAAGTTACGGAAAAAAGTTGTAAATTCAACAATTTATTAAAAATACAAAAACTTCACAGGATTTTTCCAAATTTTTTATTACGTAGCTCGTAGTATGTTATTTCACTGTGAATTATTTCACGTTCGTAATTCAATTGGTTTTCACTATTTGCATGACAGCAGAACATGAAAATTTTGACTTTGACACACAGTTATGAGAAAACTACGCCTGCTAAAATTATTTCGTATGAGGCAACTGCACTCTCAAGTATAGTCTACAAAACTAACACTATTTCTTATAAATATAAAATTATTACTTAATCGCAGGTAAACACCCTTAACTCTCAGCGTCTCTATCTTCTACCCACCAATCACAGACGTTCGGTGTCGCAGTAAGATTGTTCTGATCGGCACAGCCAAGTAAGTGACGCATTTACGTCTTCACACTAAGACACGATGCTAATAACCACGAGGCATTCGGTGTCGCAGTAACTTATTGTAATTGGTCGTGTCAATTGTCAGACATGTAATCACTACAGATGATTTATCGCCGTAAAACTTGACTGTTAGCTGGGTTTCAACTTACGTTCAGCTTAATATACGATGACTGGCTTTCGCTTGTACGTGGAGCTGTTAAAATAATCTTGCTATTGTAATAGTTGATGCCTGTTATTGGTCTGCAGACGGCTACGTTGTGTCGTACATACATTACCCAATCATACGTGCTGCAAGAAGCTATAATGTTTTGATAGGTATGTTGGCACAAAACATTTTCGCGATATACCGCCATCTCTACTTATGACAAACACACACGCAAATAACCGATATCGAGTTGTACTTGTACACGTAAGTTATTGAAATCTAGCTTGCGCAATTAAGGTTATTCAAGACTAGTGAATATCAACACTCTCTCATATTCCTATGAAACTCAGAATATATGCTCTGAATCATGTTAATAGACAGCTTAAGTGGTCGCAGACACTGTATAAAGACTAGTGCGCGCTGCAGTCTGAGGAAGGGCGTGGAATGATGAGGTTACGTCGCTTGAGCTCTCTATCCTCATAAGAAAGGCGAGCGTAAGAAATCATCGCTGTCGAAGAAAGGGACGTGCACTTGTTACTGCACACATATACCACAATGAGTCGACAGTTAGCATTGCTATAAACTGGGTATCCTTGTAATCAGGATGAATGCCGCTATTGGTCAAAAACTAAATATTTGAATGAAATAAAACGGTATTCGTTTTAGTGCACCTAAGGTGTCGCCAATATTCGACATTAAAACCCTTATTTTCAGCAATATTTTAAATTTGCGGTGATGTGTTCTTTCATGTTTTAATAACTTTTGTCTATTAGGCCGCGACATCTAATCTTAGTGTAAATAATTTCATTTCAGTAAGTCTGATGGTTTTCCTTAGGTTTCTGCTCCCGTAATCATGCATATTTTGACTTTGACATGCTGTTATTTGAATACTATGCATGCTAAAAAATTTTCCATAAGAGGAAAATGCAGTCTGAAGTGACGTCTACAAAACTGACATAGTTTCGAACTCAAATAAAATTATTAATTTCACACTTGAACGGCCTCGCTGGCTACACTGCCTTAAACGGTCCTCCCTGGCTACTGGTGAGCGCATCGTCAATAAGGATGAACGTGTTCGTGAAGTCCCTTACTAAGGCCGACCTTATCTCAGAATGCTTTAAGGAAGGTACCACTCTTGGAACAAAGAACAGGCAAGTTGACTCTGCGGTGGAATGTTCTTCATTGCCTGGGCCTAGTGTCTGTCGGGGTTCTTCTGAAACCACAAACGGTGTCACGATATCCTTATTCTGATTGGTTCAGCAGTCAAATGAAAGACGTGTCTAAACGAATAAACGCTGCCAATAAACACGAAGCAGAGCTATCGATGTGCAAATAACGCATAGAAAGAAAATGGCGCAAAGATCTTTTCGCTTCATAATCGTTTCTCTGGTAATGGACTATTTGTATTTCCCGCGCTTTATGGAAGTGTTAAGGCTCGGTTTCAGTCGCCATATTGAATTTTATTATTTTTCGCTTTTTTGAAATGTTAAATATGCGACTATACCTCAAATTATATTTACCTTCCGTTACAATACAGACCTTGCGATTTAACTGTTAACATATAATTACGCCGCAATTTGTGTGGCAAATTTTTTTACATTCATAATTTTCCCGACAAATTACGACCTAACTGTACTTTACTAGCTCTATTGCCATGCTTGTATTGTAGCTCAAGATAAATACAATTTGCGGTACAGTCTCATATTTAACATTTTTCTTCTCAGAGTTCCAAAAAAGCGAAAAATAATAAAATTCAATATGGCGACTGAAACCGAACCTTAAGCCTAGTCCACATGGGTGTCATTCTTACACATGAAAGTGAGCATCAGATGTGCACAAGAAAGAGAACACTAGCATGGCTCTGACTAGATCCTACCAAGTTATTTATTTCAGGAGACCAACTATCTTGTACAAGATGGTCTACACCGTTGACGTGTTAAACGTACATTTTAAAGCTTTATTTGTCCTAATGTGATCTTATAATACAGGTCGATCGGCGACTGAAATATACCGCTTCTGCAGATTTTGTAGGACGTACTACTATTCGAGCTTACTTGCGGTCTGAAACACCGTTAATCGTGTAACGACTGGGCAGATCTGATCACGTGACCAATACTACTGAGTAGATTATACTTAACTACGTTTTCGTAAACGCATGCTGAGCGTTATTAGTGTTGAGCAACTATAACGCTTTGTACGTGCAAAACTTCAAGGAAATCCTAACAAGCCATCTCCTGTATACTATTCCTATGGCTGCTATTGAGGAGGTAGGCGCCATTGGCGTAGTAGAAGTCAAGTCTCGAAGAAAAAAACGTGGTGAAAAGTTGGCTGAAGTTGCGATTCAGTTCGTATCGAAATCGTGTCGTAAACTTTTGTTTAAGGACACGCTATATAGCAGTTTTCATCACATTTGATATTGTAATGTTTGTACCAGATTTCTTTTCTTATATTTTTATAATTTTTTTTTAATAAAAATTTTGACTGAATTTTGATCTTATGAAAAATTTTGTTATCATAGTTTTTACTCCGTTGCTTGTCAAAGTGAAAATATGCATGTCACGGTTTTTAAGTACGACACTAAAATTAACTGACTTCCCAACCTGTGTTATAGGTAGAGAGCTGAAAAATTCGTGAGTTCAGTGAGCTGTTGGCTAGCCTCCAAGAATATTTGTGAAATCTTGTAGACAGCAGTGTTTTATTATCTGCTCGCTGACACTGTGAAATGGGCCTGTATTCAGAGACAGTTGTATTATTGGCTCGGCTACTTCCAGGAAGTGTCGCATAAGTCAACCGCCAATTGTGAACGTGATACAGACCTATAGTTGCTGGAATTCTAGCTTGCGCATAAAAGAAAACGCGAATTTTTCAGGTCTCTAGTTATAGGCTACAAGATTTTGTGTATCAAATCACAAAATAAAATATAAATATTTGCATTTAAAAAAGTTTGAAATTCTTGTACCGATCAGGTTGGATTCGCATTCGGGAGGGCCCGGGTTCCGTCTTCAGCTCCGGCCATCATGGTTTAGGTTTTCCGTATTTTACCCGAAATAGCTCCAGGCGAATGTGAGATGGTTCCTTAACAAAGGCCATGGCCGATTCCTCTCCCAGCTGCTGTCATTGTACCGAGTTGTATCACCGTCTGTAATGACCTCGCTGTTGACGAGACGTAAAACCCATTTACCTTAGCTTGAATTTATACGTTTTATTTTCAAATTTCGTCATTTTTCAATACAAAAAAATATATATTTGTATAAGAAACGTAGCCTACAACATCGTTATCCATTGCGAATTTTTTCAGTTCAGTAAATCAGCTGGTTTTAGTGTCGTACTTAAAACCGTAATATGCAGATTTTTACTTTGACAAGCCATTATGCAAAAACTGTGACCAATAGGAAAAATTTCATAAGACCTAAATCAAGTTACAATTTATTCCTTTAAAAAAATATATATATATATCTGGTACGAATGCAAAAAAAAAAAAATAATCCAAGCCTGATGACGAAAACTGAGATGTATCCTTCCCTTAAGATTACACTATACTCTTGAAGTACAAATTATTGTTTTTTAAAGCGTAATATTTGTTTTCCGTATAAATAAAACAAATGTGTTTAGGTTTAAGCAGTTTAATGTTTACATACGTTATAATTTTTGCGCTAAAGTTTTTTACATGTGTAAAAGGTGTGAGAAAAAACCGTGTACTAATTTTTTCTCTTATTGTTTACGAATTGCATTTTACAAGTAATGCAAATTTAGCGCAATAATGTTAAATATCATATACATTAAATTGGTTCTACCTGAACACATTTTTATATTTATACTGTAGAACTAATATTGCGACTTGACACCTAGAACTCGTGCATCAAGGGTAAAGTGGAATCTTTAGTGTTCTGATGCAATACGCAATCGTTGTAGACATAATTTCGCCTCTATGTACCTGTCTATTCTGCGACGTAAAACGCGTGGCTCGCCCAGGTTTCTAGGAGCAGCACTGCAGGCATGCAAATAGCACTGCGGTTTTTTTCCTCTGCGGTCGCGCGCAGTTGAGGGATCGATACCACCTCGCGCGTTCTCACGCCGACAGGTGTGTGCACAGGAGAACTTTATATCAGCAAGCGTTATCCGCTGTTATGGTACATTAACCCACATTTATAGCACACTCATAAAATTATAGTAGGACATTCGCATTTTATGGTACGCCGATTAGAATATTTTTTCTTGCGTTGATATACATTTTTGGAACATATCAATGAAGGTAACCATTTACGTGGCTGTGTCACCTCATTTGTTAAAATGTTTATTTTTTGTAGGTATAATAGAGGTATAATAAAGAGCGTGACGAATTACCGGCAATATATCTTATAGAAACATTGCATTTTACGATTAGGTACATATTACTAGAATTAATTGATACAATGAGATTTTTTCTGTATTACTCGGTGGGAAATACATATTTTTAATTTTCTCAGTTATTACATAATTGCGGTTTACTATTTCGAATACAATATGTGTAATGAAAGCTAATGCAATCCGCTAAATGCTTATTAAAACATTTCCCAATAATTATTGTCTATTATTTAATCAGGGAGAAATTATAGACAAATTCTTAGAGACCGGGAAAATTCGCGCGTCCGCTGACCCACAAGAATGTTTAAGAACTGAAGCAGCCAGCAGATGCTCATTAGCTGCTTGTTGTTAAAGTGATATATGTCTGTATTAGTTACATTTCCATTATTGGCTCGTAGACTTCCAGGAGGTGTCGAATAAGACAGAAGCCGATTGCGAAAGTGACACAAACACACAGTTGTTGGAATTATAGCTTCTGCCCAAATGAAAACGCGAACTTTCCATGTCCCTACAAATTCAGCATGACTAGTGACTAAAGACAGGAACATTTCGCAAATTCAATGACCTGCATGTTAGGATCAACTTTCCTATGCATAATCAAGCAATGACCATTAGTCCACTAACTACTACTCAGTGGAACAACAGACAAGGAACGAATAGAGGGGGCTTGAGTATGCGTAGTAAATTGTATTCTAGCATGTAGATCATTGAATTCACGAAAATATCCTGCCCCTACTTGTGACACGGGCTCTTAATGGACGACTTGAAAAGAGGCGTGGGATACAATTCCTATCTCCATGGATACCGCAGCCGAACATAACCTTCACTTAGCTGTTCGGCTTCAAATGTCCCGGTTGAGATGTACGTCATGAAAATTGATTATTTGTTTGAAATTTGCCGTTTTTTGAGGTAAACATTAATCTTATGTGTTTGCGTATTTTAACCATGAAATTGAAAGTAATATTTTTTACCCTCGCGTACAAATCTATGAATGCGCAACATTTTTTATTTCTGCAACTACCAACTAACAAATCAGCATGTTTGTAAACAAGTTTTGTTTCCCACAGTACGTTTCCCCTGCGGTGACGTCAGGGGGCGTGTACTTCAAGTCGTCCATTAACGACTAAACAATGCCAGATTGTTAACGGCTACGTGTCCCACCAATGAGACGTCACACACGAGTGTTTGTTCTTCGACTTCGAGCAGGTAGTCTACAAGGGTGACTGCTGATGCACCTCTACGCGGGCAACGGAACTGCTTGTGCGAGCTTATCGGGCACGGTAGGGGTAATGGAACCCAGCCGCTGACGAAGACAGACGGAAAATCCGACGTGGAAGAATGCGCGGTGGAAGCAGTGAGCGCGACAGTTGATATAATCTCCCGCCGACTATAATAAGCTGCGCAAACAGAGAGCACATTTACATATTTTTCATTTACTCTCGGATATTCCCCGAGTCGGGACGAAGAGAACGTCGCAGACGGAATTAAAGGAAAACATTTGCGAGATAATTCTCTAACAGCAACATCTAACGCAACTTCCTTTTATTCTCCCTAAAGAAAGTCAAAATGGGGGAAAGCGGGGGAAAATGTGTTTGAAAAATTGGGGAGGGGGAGTGTAGCGAAAGGGAGTGGGGGTTTCCTCGAAAATGGAAATCCAGCCTAACTTGTTAAGTTAAAAAAAGAAGTTGATTTCTCCGCTCCCTCGTGTATATGTATGCATGGGCACGGTGGGAGTGTTTGCAGAAGAGCTTCTTGGTATGAATAATAGATATTGCGTTATAAATTACCCAATCGGAAATTTATTATTCATCTCGCAGTGGATCTGTGACTTAAATCTGCACGTTCGCCGAAATGAGAGGGGTGGTGGAAGCGGGAGATCTCCGGGAATACCCGCCGACCAGCGACACAATTCCCACATGCGAAAATCCTATGCCCGACTCTGCCGGGAATCGATCCTGGATCGCCTTGGTGAGAGGCGAGCGGTCTGACCACTCGGCCGGCATGGTCCTTACAGTGCCAATAATATTTACTTTAATATAGGAGTTGAGTGATACTGATTACTTAAAATTCTTGTTAGATACCTCACTGTTTTATACCACAAGCTGTAGACCCTAGTATGTTGTGTTGGCCAAGGGGTGTTGATTGGGAAAGGGGTGAGATTTGGCGAGGATGATTTAATGCGAGTATGGGGAGGTGGCGGAATGCAGGGCGAGGGGAAGCGGGATCACCCCGAAAAAAAAACCCGGTCGGCTAACGGCAACGTCCGCCACGTTTCCCACATTCGTGTTGAGAGGTGAGTGGTCTGACAAATACATCGCCGAGACCCCTCTAGAGGCGCTGAGGGGGGAGAAGGAATGAGCGGTATATATTTTCGCCCCCGGAACTCTAACAAATTCGGAGAACAGACAGCAGAAAAAATGTAAGTGTGAAGGGGAGGGGCAGAAACGGATTGAAGGGTAGGGCCGATAGGAGATACCTCCAAATAAGTAAAAAAAATTACAAGAACAATGTAAAGATGTTAAGAGTAGACTTACTGTAGAACTGAACCATCTCAGAAATACACTGCTTTATTTGCAGGGTAAAATGTACACATTAACACAAAGAGTGTCGGCTCTCTTGGAATAACCGTGTAAGTATTTCTTAATTGCTCCCCTCCCCCATAGAACTCATTGCTGTATCAGTGTTTGCTTGGAGGGCGGAGGTGTAGAAATAAGATTACATTCTAGTCGCTGCATCCCTACGGCTGAAATTTGGACGTCATTTTACTTGTGTACGTTTCTCTCGACATACGCAAGTAACTGTTTCAACGCGGACTGCCGAAAACAGAGTGAATTTATCGTGTGTCTTTTCTTTTCATTATTATTTAAAGGGGTGCAATACTTAAAACACTCTATATATGAGAACTTATGTTCGCAGGGATTTTTTGTTTTGTTATTTTAGGGTATAACGTGTAACATGTCTGAAAAAATATATATAAAGTACATGACGTCGAAAATAACGTAGGTAAGTAAAATTTCAACCGAAATCAAATAGTGGTTAATTAGAATCGGCAGCTATTCATAAAAATTTCTATTGAAAGAGAATAATTTGAAATCATTTCCAGGAATCAAGAGTATGTCAATGTGCAGCTTGGCAAATTTATTTGTTTATATGTATATTTTCGGAGATACGTTATTTGTTTGGCAGCTAAGCGATTTCCTTGTGAGCTATCACACCAGTTATTAAGATCACCACTTCAGAAAAGTTAGTGAGTTCTTAAGTTTCGTTATGTGTATGTACACGTGTTGTATGCGGAGATAGTATTTTCAGTTGTGATGGAAAACGAATCTCTGTAGGGCCAACATACGCATGTCATAAATAATAACAATATGGGTATAGAAAGTGGCGAATACAGAGGATGCATAGGAAGACCCACCAAACATAAGTCATGTGTAGAGATGATGGTTTATCGCGAAAGTGTTTTGTGCCAAGATAGCCTTGAAAACACTGACACAACGTAGCTGTCTGCAGACCAATAACCTGCATCAAGTATTACAATATCGGGATTCTTATTGGCTCAGTCAAATAGGGCAACAGCTCCACGTGCATGCTGAAGCCAGTAATCTTCTGGTAAGCTGGGCGTGTATTGAAATCCATCAAACAGTCAACTTTTCCCGCGATAAACCATCATCTCTAGTCATGTGTAAAGACTGGAAAATTTCGCAAATTCACAGGCCTGCAGGCTAGACTCCATTGTACTATGCACACCCAAGCCCCGACTGTTTGTCAACTAGCGGCTACACAGTGGAACAACAGACAATTAACTAATATACGTGGCTTGAGTATGCCTAGTACAATGGATTCTACCCTACAGGTAATTGAATTCGCGAAATTTTCCAGTCCCTAGTTATGTGATGTTATGAATGTTAAACAAGAATACGAAAAATTTGTTAAGGCTGTTAATTCAATCTTTTGCTTGGAAAACTCCTTACATATCACTATTTTGCACCTTTAGATTCAAAAATTTCCGGGGGAGAACATCCGGATCCCCCCCCCCCATATTTTTTCTTCCGATCGGGTGTAATCCATCATCTTCTCCCCTCCTCCCCTAGGGCATTTTCCCAAGACCCAAAGCTAGATCCGCACCTGAATAGAAATTGTTGAAAATCACAAGAATCTTTCGTGCCACCGTATTTTGCAAAACAATGTAGCCGCCTACGGCTTATGTGATTGGATGTTGGTTATGTAGTTGTTTAAAGACGCGAATCACATATATTCAGTAGCGTCGCACTAGAGTTATGATTGGTCTAGTCGGATGAAGACACGCCAATAACGCCATGTATGGACATGTTATATTGAAGCTTAGCAAACAGTGAACGTTTCACGTGATAAATCAGTATTCCTAAAGACGAGGTGCGGGGCCGTATCGTACAGTCGGTCAATAAAACTTTTGTAACCATGGTATACGTTACCCGATGTGCACTCTCGCCTGGAGGCGTTGCCCAAGGAAACGTGCCGCCCTTATGATGACGATAACCTAATCATTGACGTAAATTTCCTTCAAGGGCCATAATTTCTAGGGGGCGCAGTAAAAGCAGGCGGTGTGTTATGGGCGCGGAGATGAGGTCGCCCTAATAGCTATCGTTAAGCAAACGATGGTCGGGTAATGATCGTGCGGGTAATTGGTGCTTGGAGGAGTAGGTCACGTCAAGATACGAGGGAGGCGCTTTGTGGAACAAGTTACGCCTCTCGGTCAACGTCTTTCCATCATGTTTACGTCCTCGGGAAAGAAAGTTCCCTTGTGCGAGTGCGAAGAAAAAGACAGAGAACCACATTAAATAATACGGAATGTTTTAGGTACGTGGGTAAATATGCCTTGACGTATTTTCTCGTCCGCGAGGTCGTTACGGACAGAGTCATTGGTTAGGGCAAACGATAACGTAACTGGGTTTTACGTCTCGTCGACAGCGAGGTCGTTAGAGACGGCGACACACAACTTAACACAATGCCATGAGCTGGGAGAGAAGTCGGCCATGGCTTTTGTTAAGGAACCATCCTAGCATTCGCCTGGAGTGGTTGAGGGAAATCATGGAAAACCAAAATCAGGATGGCCGGCGCCAGGGATCATACCCGAGTACACCCGAATGCGAGGCCAACGTGTTACCGTCGCGACACCTCGCTCGGTCTAGGACCACCGGGAAACTTGGACGTATCAGCTGTAGTCTGTATTAAGGGCGCCAGAATATTAGTGAGAGTAAGTATTGAGACAAATGGTGTTGTCTCGGGTTGTGTGCCGTGTATCAGTTGCCAACCCTGACCTCAAGAAAGTAACTAAATGAGTGTATATATCTTCAATAAATATCACGTGTATTCTAAAGGGCCCATTTACGTAGTTATTTTTATAATACGATTTATTGTATTGTATTTAAGAATAGGATTTTTAAAATTATAGTAAGAGGTTTCATATATTATAATAAGTCCACAAATATAACCCACATAAATGAGTTTCCATAAGTGGCCGCGAGGAGCGCTGTGTGCGCGGTAGGCGGTGTGTGTGTCGTGAGCACTAGGACTTGGTGAGCACTAGGACTTGGCGAGCAGCGATCAACCGAGTAAGACTTCAGGGAATGTGTCGTGGTCGAGGGAAGTCGAGAGTTTAAGTTGGCACGGTGTATGAGTATGGTTGAAGCACGTGGCTTCAAGGATTGCTATGTTGAGCAATTAACGTGCCTTAACGTAACTCTCGGCAAAGTTTGCAAGCATAAGTAGAGTCACGATTTTATGGCGAAAAGATTTTTGCAACATTTGGTTTCGATGCGTCATGTGCACACCTGCAGCTCTTGCTACATCGTCTGTGATTGGATGATTTTACGCTCACTGGCCTTGGCAAATTATAGACGTACGGAGTGACAATAATCTTATTCTGATTGGTGCAGTCAAATGAGAAACGTGACTGAACATAGACACACTGCCAATAACCTTGGAACAGAACTGCCGATGTGCACAAGAGACACTGACACAAAGTGGGGCAAAAATCTTTTCGCGACAAAGTCGTGGCCCTAAGCATAAGGAATTGCGGCAAACACAGTGGACGTCAAATTATAAAGTAATGTAACTTGTGCGGCACCATTCGTGAAGCGAATGGGACAACTACACGTCGCGGCAAATATGCTATGAAAATACATGGCCTGGACGATCTACAGTTAATAAGGTATCCATTTGTAACTATCTGTAAGCCAAGTAATCTGATTGGACCTTCTGTGTTTCAAGAACGTAACATTTGTGGATCACCTGCATATTAACGGCAAACTGAAGGAAATAGAACTTGTAAGTTTAACTATTTGTGGCCATAAACTGACTTTAAATATTCTATTTATGTCTTTGATAATCGCACTGGTGCATAATCAGTATTGACGGATTATTGTAATGTAAATTCTTAATGGTCTATTATAATAAAACATTAAAATTTAATGATTTCCTTCTACTTCATAAAGCTCAGAACCAGTAATCTAGCAAATGGCCCTTCCGGCGATGTGCTCTTTATTATTAAGATTGTGTTGACTTCTGTTAGAAACCAAGGGTGAGGCAAGTGTGGTACACATCCCACGTAAGAGGGCGTGTCGCCACAGTATAGGGATATAAATGCTATATTAAGTGGGGTAGTACGTGTCGACCAAACATGTATGCCACCACTGACTTAATGATTCATCTCGGTACGGCCTACATTGCTATATAATATTTTTTAAACTTTATTTTTCAGTACCATAAAACCCATAAGCAAGTAAGTATTTTAAGTAAAAAAAATTATCCAAGTTACGTACCCATAAATGGTAATCGACATTTTAATTCCTGTGACAATATTATGCTCTTCTCAGTGCATAAAATGGGTTTTTGTCTTAATGTGATATTTTGAAAGGTACTGAGCCTCACAGAATATAATTTAAAATGTAAATTTCTGTATTTGCACTTGTCATGGCTTTGTAGTAGGTGGCACGTCTTTAAAGGGGAGAGTTAGACAATTTTATTGTATTTTCAGTTTTTGATTCACAACATTTATTCAAATTGTATTATCAACATTTTTTCTTCGACAAAGCATAGAATATATTCTTGGTAAACTGCTTGACGTAAATAATAATGCTATATTTCATTAATTTGTCATGCAGAATCATTGTAAGAGAATTCTTGAAAGTTAACCCATATTTATTTAGCAATGATTCTTCATGACTCACAATGATGCGCTGCATGAGTTTCCGACGCCAGAGGTTGTTCTTCAGAAATAATTTATTCGAGAAAAATTTTGCTTACTAAGTTAGCCAAAACTATTGTCTATGATTGTTGTTTTTTATTTTATAAACTGGCATCGAGAGTCTTATATTTTCAAACTAATGCTTTTAGCGTGTGCACCACGCCCTCTTTAGTGGCCAAATTCAAAAATGAAATTAAAACACAAACTATGTAATACAGAGAACATTCTGGATTTAGTAATCCGGTGACTTTTGTATTACGGGAGTCATATCTCAGTGTATATTACCAACTCCAGAACAAATAAAAAGTAAATCTCGTCATATATATCGGCACATCACTTAGAAAGTGGTGTTGTATGTGGCCAATGTAAACTGCATTAAGTCGCGTGTAAATATAAAGTAAATTAAACTTTATACATTAGTCGAGTGAGTGAGAGATTTCGGTCAGCGCTTAGAATCGAGGTCTTCAGCGCTGGTGAGGGGTGGCATGAGGTGAGTATGGAGCAGCACCGGAAAGAAAGGGCGGGGAAAACGGAAGATCCCCGATAAAACCCGCCGATCAATGGCTTCGTCTGGTACGATTCCCACATGCGAAAATCCTGTGACCGACACCGCCGGGAATCGAACCCGGATCGTCTTAGTGAGAGGAGAATGGCCCCCTTACGTTAATCGAATATACATAGCCTATATTTTAATAGGGTTTGTATTTTTACAAGAAAAGCCTTTTAAACAACATTTACTAGACACTACAAGAAGAGTACTGCAAATACAAAATGAAGGAGTAGATTTTTTTCTAAACCTACGTAAACGAATGTGATAATAGTTTCCGTTCTGGGCGCTGAACTTGTGTTTGTATCTGGCTACGTACGTCACCGGGCAAGATGTCGGAGAGTTGACGCGCGGGGCAGCTCGGTGAACGCTCGTGTGCACCATGTCGAGGACAGGTTGCGACCTCCCGCCGTGTATGAGATAGTGCAGAGGGTGGGTGGCCCCTTCTGACCGCGGCCATCGCCGCCTGCTCATCAACTATTCACCGCCAGCCCCGCAGCAGTCAAATGCGTCGGCCCGTGTGCTCCCTCCCCCATTAAACAATCACGAGCCCCATTACCCTGTGTCGTCCGGGGAACAGCGGCTTTAGCCCTTCCCGCCTTCCCCCTCGTCACTCCGCACCCCCCCCCCTCCACAACCCTCCTACACTGCGTGAAAATGACACTGATTATTTTTTAATTAGGGTTTATTAGCGGATATCTCCCCTTCCTCTACCTTCGTGGTGCTGTTCATACGATTACCCCTTCTCCCTTCCCCCTCCCACACACAAGTAGACGTACTCATCTGTGACACCCCATGTTTGTAGTCTTAAATCAAGCCTTCTGAATACAATTTTTCTTCTTCTCCCACTTGCGTTAATTTTACTGTTATCCAAGATGTTTAGAGGGAAGGGGCAAAAGCAAACTAGAAATTAACAGAAGCATATATTCCTCAAAGTGGGTGCAAATTAACACTAAAGGTTAAAATTTTTTAAGTACATCTAGGTATATTGAGTAATAATATTAATTAAGACATATGATGAACGAAATATACAAAAAAATAAGTCAGCTTGCTAAGCAATATAATCGTAACCTGTTTGGTTAAAATGAAGAAATAATTTTCTTATATTTTTCTAAATTATAAAAATAAAATATGGCCGCAGATTTCAAAATATTACCAAAGGATGAACAAAATACATTAAAGTCCAATCAACTATCTAACAGTTAGAATATGAGTGCCGAGATTAATGAACTTCGGAAAAATATTTCCCCAAATATGTCATGTTACGCAAAAAATATGACATGGTCGCCATTATAATATTATGAACACGTGATAAAAGAAGTATAGAAAAGTCGAGTCAGCTTTGTAAGCTAGCTATGTAGTATATGTGTGCCACGTTAGATGAAATCCCTAAAAAATTTCAACAAATATCACAGATTATGCAAAAATATAAAAAATGGCTACCGATATGTATTACTATTCTAAAAATTAAAATATGCGGCTGTTTAAAAAACATACACACAGGAAAAACGAAACACACAAAAGTAGAGTCAGCTTTAAATATAGTATATATGTACCAAGTTTGGTAATATTCTAAAAAAAATATTTCGTAATATATGTAATACTATGCTAAAATATAAAAAGTCACCCTTTTAGGAAATATGAATACAGGATAAACGAAATTCACAAAAATACAGTAAGCTTTTTAAGTAGTATATGTGAACCAAATTAGGTGAAATTCTTGAAATTACTTCCTAAGATATGTTATGATACGTTAAAAATATGAAAATGTCCGCCGTTTAGAACAATATGAAAATAGGATGAACGATATACACAAAAGTCAAGTTGGCCTTGTATGTAGCATATTTGTACCAAGTGTGATGAAATCCTGAAAAATATTTCCAAACATATAATACAATGCTAAAAATGTAGAAATTATAGCAATTTTGAAAGTATGAACACAGGATGATACACAAAAGTCAACTCAGCTTTATGTTTAGTATATGTGTTTGGTTAAATTCTTAAATACGATTACTTAGATATCTAGTTTGAAAAAAAAATAGTTAAATGGCCGCCATTTTGAAAACATGTAACGGGCGTAAACAAAATATATCAAAATCAAGTCAGGCTACTGTGTACTATATGTGTACTAAGTTTGATGAAATTCGGTCAGTTATCAAAAGTTTTTAGGGGCACGCACGCGCACACACACCAACACACACATACACAAAGATGATCTCATAACCTTCCTTTCCCTTTCATAGAGTTCTACTAATTTGCCGAACAGGCCTTTGACTATGAATCCCGCCGATAGTTTCGCTGCTAATGTTCATAGTTGTACGGTGCGATAATATAGCAGGCGATTTTTTTTACAAGAGAACAGTAAGTCTTTACATTGTATGCGTGGCTGTTCTGTGATGCCATACAACTATGGAAATTGTTCTTCCGTATGTACTCTTGCCCATTTGCAGGGCGGCTTTTACGGATACGCTCGTATGTCTACGAGGTAGGCAATACAGTGCCGTGCGGGACATGCTGGTTGCCTAGCGGCAGGCGCTACAATGGAGGACATTTTTTTTTTTTAGCGCCGCCTATCCGCGCGGTAGAGGCTCAGAGGTGACGAGGACATAAGGATGATCTCGAAGCGCGCATCAAATGTCGCTTCGCCTTTGCAAAGTTCAGTACACGTCTATATCTTTTCACGTACATCCGGTTAGTACATTTTTAAGAACGGCAGAGCGTATAAGCCGTTTTTAAATGCTAATTTTGAGGGCTTATAAACCGTAATTTGGAAAAGCATGGTGTCTTAACTGTCTGAAGTGCATTTTCTTTTCGTACGTTGGCACAATGGGCACATGTGGAATACTTTCGGAGGGAAAAACATGTTTATGAACTCACTGCGACGCATGTCAAGCGTGTGGTAGGCGACCCCTTAAGATTGAGTCCTAGCTGGAATCCCGGTACTCCGCAATCAGCAGTACATGAAAACACAATGTCAAGTTTACAAATTTATATCGTGGGACTTGAAGCTCAAGTTTAAAATAAAATATGAAACCCTAACACTAAACCTTGAAATGTATTATTTGCGCTCTAAAGTAATATATACATATATATATAATAAATTTATAATAA
The DNA here is from genome assembly GCA_003012365.1 of Medauroidea extradentata. NCBI lineage: Eukaryota > Metazoa > Arthropoda > Insecta > Phasmatodea > Phasmatidae > Medauroidea > Medauroidea extradentata. Next base: position 28,037 of record PNEQ01087467.1, on the reverse strand, counting down.
TGCTTTTAAAAAGTGTTTTAAATTGTTTATTTCCATAAATAGCGATTTTAATAAAATATTTCTGAATAACTGTTTTTCTAATTTTAGAAAAAATGCAAGATAAAAGTACAAAAATAATTAACATGAAAATTTTTTGTCCTAAAATTTATAAAAGAAACTTTTATAAGTTTCTATAATCGCCAAATCCAAAAACTAATAATTTTTTAATTTTAACCGAAATTTAAAACCTTGCTCATTACCATTTGATATTTATGTTGATTTCAAATATAAAAATTGCTTTACTATGATTATTTTATAAATTTTCAGGCAAAAATGGAATATAATGTTTGTGTATTTCTTGTGTATTTTTTGTTCAGAAACTTATTTATAATCACTTTCTACGTATCCTGATATCCGTAATTCAAATCCAAAACCGTCAAAATAAGTCCTATCGAATTGTTTTAAGTTGTTCAAATTCTATTATCGGTTGAATATTTTCGTCCTTCCCCACTTAAGGGTGTTCACGTGGCAAAAATTCGTAATTTTATGTTTGCACGGCACAGTGTTCGTTTTATAGACGTTACTTGTGACTACATTTTCCACTTGTAAATTTTTTTATCTCTCATAGTTTTTCCATGGCGGCGTGTCAGAGTCAAAATTTGCAAGTTACAGGAACATATGAATTACAAAAACCAAGTGACTTTCTAGAATGAAATAATTTACACTGAAATTATATATATATATATATATATATATATATATATATATATATATATAAATGAAAGCTGACTGATTGACTGACTGACTGACTGACTGACATATCAAACTGCAGCCCAAACCGCTGAACCTAGAATCGTGAAATTTTTTGTGGGGGTTCGCCTCAGGTCGTAGGCGAGCACTAAGAAGAGATTTTTCGAAATTCGACCTCTAAAGGGGTGAAAAGGGGTGAAATGTGTTTCCTAAGAAACGTCGATTGAACTCGAACCCGACGGCCTATCATCGTGATTTTTACTTAAATAGGAAACTCGTAAAAATGCATATTGGCCAATTTAAGGATTTTTCGAAATTTAACATTTAAGGGGGTGAAAAGACCTTAAATGTGTTTCCAATCAACTATCGATATCTATCGAACCCTTCGGGATAGAGTGTTGATATTCACTTCAAAATATTGCTTACGTAAATACCCAAAAAGTAGTTTTACGTTTTTTTGAAATTCGACCCCGAGGCAGTAAAAAGGGGCAAAATGTGTTTTTAAAGAATCGTCTTTATCTTTGAAACACAATTGGCTATCGTCGTGATTTTAACTTTAATTGGTTACTTTTACAAATGTCTATGATAGGACTCAAAATCGTTCCGAAATTCTTTATTTAAAGGGGTGAAAATACGTGAAATGTGTTTTCGATTATCCTTCCATATCTAACGAATCAATCGAGATATCGAAGTACTCTTTGCTTTAAATTGGTGCTTTTGTAAGTATCCCAAGTACCATTTAAAATATATTTTCCGAATTCGGCCCTAAACTGGTTAAAAATGGGGTAATATTAGTTTTCGACTCACATTCGATATATATCGATCCCATAGTTTTTTATATAGAGACGTGATTTTTGTTTAGGATTGATGCTTACTCAAATACCTAAAAAGTAATTTCAGGAATTTTCGACATTCGCCACCTAAGGACGTGAAAAAGGGTGAAAAGTGGTGAAAAGCGTTTTCAATTAATCGTCAATATATCTTGAACCCAGCGGGCTAATGTTGTGTTTTTTACGTCCACGAGATACCAATAAAGTATTCTAAAACGTAATTCAAGGGTTTTTCGAAATTTACTATCTTAAGCTGTGAAAAGACCTTGAACGTGGTTTAGATAAATCCTCGATATCTATCGAACCCGTCGAGATATACAATTAATTTTTCCTTCAGGATGATGATTACAGAAATTATTGCAAAACGGTTTTCAGATTTTTCGAAATTCGATTTCTCAATACTGTGCAGGGATGATATGTGTTTTTTTAGTGAATGATCGATTTTGATTCGACTGAACGGGCTAGCGATGTGATTTACACTTCAGTTGGATACTTATACAAATGTCTAAGATTTAAATTTAAAATATTTCGAAATTCGACACCCAAAAGGGTGAAAAAGCACAACATTTGTTTTCCGTCAACCCACGATATCTATCTAACCAGATGCGATATTGAGGTGGTGTTTGCGTCAGAGTGATGCTTACGTAAATATTTAAAATAATATGTATGTATTTTTTTATTTGTAAGAAACGTAATTATTACGAATAAAACTTAGTTGGTCAATAATCAAGGCAGACGATCCGAAAAGCAGGAACGAGCAGCCAGAAACAACTTATACAGGAGTTTCACTACAGTAACCTATCGAGACGTGGCGTTGTACAACCTCTATGAGCCCAGGACACAGATATATATATATATATTTCAATTAAATTATATTTTCATGAGTTATTTCGACGTTACGTGACGCAGTTGTTTGTCACTCAGGTCTAAATTCCGTCAGGTTCTGGGTTCGAATTCCGTTAAAAGCTGCGTGCAAACGTTCAATTCTGACACACAAAAACTACAAGGCAGATCGAATTAGTGCAATTTACATGTAGTCTTTAAAAGGGGTAAAATTGCAGTTCGCTTTCCGCTTAGGTTCCTCTACAATATCAGCTGACATATCGTCGGTATACTGCCATAGTGATTAAGTCATAAATGCTATTTCGTTTAAAAACAGTAATAAATTGTAGATATATTAACAAAAATGTGGTATGTTACTATACTGTAACACAACAGTACGAAACGACGAATAGACTTTAAACTTGGGCAATTGTTCGTGAACAACATGTACATATTCGTAGCATTTTTATAATTTTATCTCATTTTGACTTTGTCACTTTTGGCAGTAAACCGACGATATATCATCTCACTAATCTCAGGTTTGGGGCACCAAATACGTTTCCGCGAAACATTTACCCTCTGAAACTTTGTAATGTCAGTAAATTTAAAGTGAATATTTTGAAAATATATAATTGAGGGCACCGTCATCAATGGTTGTGCACATGATAAACAGATTTTTCTCATTCGATTAACCTCTTACCTTATAGGTGTCTGTAACTACCCTACAACGTCAAATAGGCAGGGCTATAAATAAGGCCCAGGCGAAGTCGCTGTAAGTGGCAGGGACCAACTTAAGACTGCTTTTCGCATGGACAGCTATAGCTTCTTATCCTGCTGCAGAATTAGTTCAACTAGCCGCTTGGACATTCTAACACTTGATGACTGAAGTACCAATCTTGTGTACAAAGAGGTTTTTAAATTAAAGTAAATATTATCAGTTATGAATAATACTCGCGAGCAAAGCCGCGGGGGACTGCTAGTATATATATATATATATATATATATATATATATATATATATATATATATATATATATATATATATATATATATATATATATATGACATGTGCTAAAACATTTAAGAACATTCAATGAAATTTCTTTGTACTTTTTTTTAAAAAATTCTAAAAATTGTAGTTTACTTAAGTTATGGTAATTTAAAAAAATACAAAATTACATTGTTGTGTGTTTAAGTTTCGACTTTAACGTGCCGCAATGTGAAAACTACAAGGGCGAAACATTTTTACGAGCGGAAATGAATAACAAGTAACGACTCTTAAACGAACACTATGTCGTGTGCAAATATAAAATTGTGAATATTTGCCACGTGAAGACTTTGGATTCAGACGTCCCGTCAGGTACACAATTACCTAATTAATGCATAAAGAACTGATGTCACAACGCTCATTAATAAATGCGTTCGTAGAAAAATAGGAAAATTTGTAAAATAATGGCTACCAACTTACTTCTTCTTCCATGCTACCTTCGCACCGCAAGATTACTTCAGCCGCGAGTTGCCAACATTCCAGACGCCTGCGTTGTATCGAACGCCGTATACTAATTTGGCGTCTGTAGGGTGTCGTGCTCCAGGGGAGAGAGAGAGTGAAAGGGGAGAGGGGGTTTGGGGGCTTGTCCAAACTTTTTTAATTGAACGCGTCTTTTTTTTATTCCTTGTTCCCTTGCACGGAACTAACTAGTATTGGTCACGAAACTTTCCACGTAGCGTAACTTTCGGCTTTACCCCTCCCCCACATTTTTTCTTTCTTTTTAATGAAAAAGAAATCCGATGTCTTCCAGATACATCTCCGCGTCTCCCCCCCC